>JAMKCH010002094.1:0-109635 GCA_023653785.1 Ophioderma brevispina | reverse complement strand
GTCCCTGCTCCAACAGCAACTACTGACCTGGATTTCAGCTACCTTTCAACCGTTCTTATCAAAGTAGTTCTTCCAGCAACCTTTAGATCTATTCTAAGCATAGTGCTCTGGTCCTAGTGCTCTTATTTTAGGACCACTGCTTCATGTTCCTCCGCTTCGTCATGTTCATGGACGATCTGGGAGATGATTATGATAACATCCTATATCTGTACGGACGACTCCACTCTTTCTGTGAAATCAACGGGTAATGAGTTGCTATTTGTCGAATCTCGTGGGTTTACCTACAGTCACCATGAAGACAGTTGATTGAAACACAACAACACATGAGGTCCATTCGCCGATAAAGTGTTCAAAAAGTCGTTTTTAGTGTCTCTCACCGTCAGGCCAAGTTTAACGCTTTTTTTTTGGCCTTAAAGAATGAATGTTTCTGAATTAAATTATATTAGGCGTTATGTTTTTCAAATGATCCGGACTAGATGTGTAACCGGATGAGAAAGTATAAGCATACGTTAAAGATGACCATAATTCTTGCTTTTCGGCATGTCGCCAGCCCAAATCCTCCGTTCTTTAAAAATGGTGTCCCTTCTCGTTACACAAGAGCGCAATCACAGATTGGCTTGCATTTTATCAGCCTCTACCTTCCTGCACTACTTGTTAAGTTTAAAACATGATAATATCTGGATTATTAAAAAGTTTCGCAAGCGTTCTCTGAGAGCATTTCCGCATATTGCAGACCGATACGTTACCATAATTCGAATGGATACAAACTTGCTAAAATAACTGAATATTCCTATGTTCCAATCATGTATAAATCGAGAATGTCATGTTATATTATACATGTTTTGGCAAAAAATCGGTCAACGTAAATTTCCAGCCCTAGTAATGAAAGACATCCCTCCTGTTACGTTCTTACCGCGACAGATACGTTTACCTCCCTCCTGCTACGCTCTTGTAATATGGGTGATTCATTAAGTCGAATACCACACCATGCTTTAGTATGAAGGTAATGCCTGATAACGTTATAGAGACTATTCGGTGAAGTACGTACTTTCATCAAGAACAGCACGACTAAAAAAAGGCCGGCCAGATACGTTACCAGATACGTTACTTAATGTTAAAGGGGTAGGGTCCGATTTAAGTACATAAGTTTTCATCCTGATGCATGGCCTTTACCCAAACCACATCTGTAAAGTTTCGTGCCGAGATTTCCTTCCGTTTTGATGTGACAGCTAGAAGTGATTTTGTGACCCCTAAAGTTCTGTGTACAACAATATTGGTCGACCAAAATGGAGTACTCCATACCATACATCATTTAGCTCTAAGATGTCACAGGGTAATGAGAAACTATAGCTTTTCTTCTGATACCAAAATTTTTGACCATTTCCGGTAAAATCTCTGGGGTTCTGGGGACGAGGCTATTAGCGATTCGGGCCATGGACCTTTAACATTAGGCAAGAACTAAAAAATCGGATCTATTTTTTAAGATCAACCTGTCATTGTTCCGTGTTCTGAAATATTAAAAGTTTACGATTTTCAATGAATTTTTCGGAATTCCTTAATGTTGATAATTGGTCATTTTGGAGACCAAACTTTGAACACTTTAAACGGATAATGGCCCCCATGCTCCCAATTGATTGCATTTCACTAGATATCATTAATTTGTTTACTGTTGCCAAGCGTCTTAGATAGTTTAAATTGCTGTCAAACTTACCTAAATCAGATAACCCTGATATTAAGTAGTCCAATTCCCCAGTAGAGGAATTCTTGAATGCTCAAAATAAAAAAAACACATCCAAAAACAATCAAGCATGCTCAACGCACTCAATACTAGGATAATAGAATGAAGGTATTCAGTCAATCCTCATCCCTCTGATTACATCAACCTGCAGAATATACAGGTCTGGCATGCCTCATTGCACCATTCACTGTTAAAATTTCCGTAATTAACAAACAAATTTTCCGTAAATTTACGGAAATCTGTTTTCGAAAACAATAAAAAAAAAAACAAAACCATAAAAAATAGTCTAAAAATGTTAATACGGAAATATTCAAAAATTTCTGGCAGCAATATTTCCGACTTTTTTTTTTTTGGTTCCTAATTTTAAATTACGGAAAAATTCTGTTAAAATAACTATTTTTTTCCATAATATGAGACAAATTTCTGTACAATTACTGTCAAGTTCCTTTAATTGACAGAATTTCTGTAACTTTACCCTAAAAATGACTGGAAATACTGCTGGCAGAAATTTCCGTAAATTTACGGACATTTTTTCAACAGTGTACAATTGGATATGCCAGTATATAATAGAATGAATGAAGGTATTACGTCAATCCTCATCCCTCTGATTATATCACCTGCAGAATATAAAGGTCGGGCATGCCTCAATTCACCTACATTGGATCTGCCAGTATAATAATAGAATGACTGAAGGTTATTTTAGTCAATCCTTCATCCTCGTGAGTGTGGTGATCTCACTGGCAGAATATAAAGGTCTTGCATGCCTCAATGCACCTACAATTGGATGGCCAGTATAATATAGAATAAATAAGGTATATAAGTCAATCCTCATCCTTTTTTAATGATTATATCACCTGCAATAAAAGGTCTGGCATGCTCATTCACCTCCAATTGGATATGCCAGTATAATAATAGAATGAATGAAGTCATTAAGTCAATCCTCATCCCTCACAATCTGTATATATAAGGTCTGCGTGCCGATCATTGGACCTCAATTGGATATGTTGGCATTTATAAGAGATGTCAAAGTTATGTTTGTAAACAGTGAAAAGTTGGTTGAAGTCGTTTCCAACTACCGTCAATGACCCGTTTCACCTCTCTTGTGCTTAGTTCACTTTAGTTCATCTGTTTTTTTAAATAAAGCACTAAGGATTCACTCACTATTAGGCAGATACTGATGAGAAAGGAATGGTCTCGAGTGACGTCAGGCCTTGATCATAGAGAAGCGGGATAATTTTAAAAGCTGATATCAAGGAATCCAGTAGTTTCTTGGTCTGATGTAACATCATATCGATGTCAATCAACCTGAGATAGGCAGTGAAGTTCAACGAGCGTTAATAAAAAGACTACCAATGGAAGGGTGCGAACAAGATTAAGCTAGTGAAAAGTGTGGCAATGTTAAGTACAGCCTTTGCAAAGATTGAAGCGTTAAGAAATGCCACGGGACTGGATATATTAGTGCTGTACCTATCTACATGGAGAAAAAAACATCCAATGTGTATTACAGAAGAGCGAGTTGAGATCACATTCCAATGGTTTGGGAAAAGATTACAGAGATAGATTTAGTTGGGTCATTCTGTAACCATTCTGTGACCTTTCTCAGTAGATTCTATGAAAGTTAATGACCACATTTCAGTTGTTCGGGGTTGCCCTTCGTGGAAAGTTGGGCGTAATCACAGGAGGGGGTAATCCATAATACATGGATCCAAAATGAAAATGATTGATTGCCAGTAAAAGCAAGATCCTTGTCACACAATGTTTCGCCTTGTCACAATGCAGCAGTGGGCCAGATTCTGGATTTCGGTCAATAATTAATAACATCCTACCGTGATGAGTTTAGCCAGAAAATTGGTATAGTTTTTTTTTTGTGATGCGATTTCCGAATCTGACTGTTATTAATGCTCTCAATTCAACCATTTATCCATCAGGGTGTGCCCCAAAAAAACCCCCAACCTCTTCGACTATCAGATAAAATTAATAACATCTTGTCAACCCGTTGAGAGTTTAGGTATAAAATTTGGTACTAGAGTTTTTTGTGATGCTGAACCCTAATCTGGACTGCTATTATGCTGTCCGATTAACCGTTTTATTAATCCATAAGGGGGTGTCCCAAATAAACCAACACCAAAGCGCCCTCATTTTGATACCTTCATTACATATAGTAAATATTTAAAAACAAAAATTATAAACTCGTTCGTTACTTTAAAACCCGAAAAACTTTCATCGATTGGGTGTCAGATTGACTCTGAAATGCCGTTTAAAAACGACAATAACCGAATGATCTTTCTACGGAAAAACAAGCACTACTTGCAGATGGGAAGGACCACAGACTCGCAAACAATCTAACAGTTATACACAAACAATTTCTCTTGATAAAATATTTGAGCTTTCTATCAAAAATCAAAATATCTCTAGATAATGCTATCTAAGCCATAATAAATAATAGTAGCACTCTTTCCCTAGTTTGGATTGATATAAATTTACATCTTGCGCATCACTTGTACCTATAAACAGAAATGTATTTTGCAAACAAATTCATATTATGATGTAAACGGTCTGTAAAATCTGGTATTTTTAACCAATCGACATCTGATCCTGGAAGGAAGTCCTTTCTTCTGCCGGGAAAAAATGACGTCCATATGTCTGCGAATGAATGCGAGACTGACAGTCTGTCAAAAAGTACTGTTGACCATTCTTTTCCTTCCCTAAATTCCCACTTCCAATTGAATCCATGTAAAAAAGTGACACAAACTGAATTTTCCATCTTGCGGAAAAATGGTGCATATTTCCGGATTGGTAATGCTATCGCGATAAAAAAAATGATTCCACAACAGACGCTTTTGAGCACTGTTTATGTAGACACGACACCCTGTAGTTGAAATCATGATAAAATACTATTAATTATAATAATAATAATGATACTTGGAAAATTGTTCCCCCCGCGCGCCACGAGCAGATTTTTCTTCAGGGGGGGGGGGGCGTTAGAAACTACGACCCTCTATATCCCTGGGAGGCGGCTGGTGACAGCCAAATTTTGTTGTTTCATTCACCTTACATATATGGCTGAACTTTATGGTGGTTAGAAGGTGGCCATTTAGTAGGCAAAAAAGTACTAGTCGTTTTTATAACCGTGTGAATAAGTTATCAAATTCGACTCTTGACTATATATGCACTTCCAATCCAGAAAACGATACTGCAAATAGTTTGCAGGTACATGTTTTGGTATGGATAAAAGGGCAATTATAAATATATAAAAAGACAGGAGAGTTTCCAGAGTCATTTATTAAAGGCTGAGATTGACACACCAACTTGAATCTGCCAAATTTTTACGCTTTTTGGAACAAAGTACCTGAACCTTTCCTTTATGATTCTGTGTTTCCATTACTTCAAGTTATGTGTGTGGGGGGGTACCCCGAAGATCCATACAAACAATTTCAGATCATTACTAAGTCTGGATGTTTTACTGGTATTGTCAACATAAAAATACATTTGAAGGGGTCGGAGAATTTGACAAACCGTCAGAATGCCAAAAGGCCATCACCAAAGGTAAAGGGAATTTTGGTATAAATCTATCGGCACATATATAAGAAATATCCTACATATGACGTACACAGATGGTTTTCATGGTCATTGGAGTATTCCTTGCTAAAACACCATTTTCACATGCTTAACTTTCGAAGGCATGTATACGATTTAAAACAGACCGCCATGTTTATTATTTACGCATCGTTTTGCCACAAGCCATGTTTTAGTCTTTTCACACCAATTGAAAGATTATTAGTGGTTAGTCCCGTTTGGCCTGTATCGCGTTTACTTTTAAAATTGGAAATTAAAAACCAGCTTTCATTTAACTTTTTCGCTTTAAAATATATAAATTTATCAAAAATGCATACATTTGTGCCTAATTTTTTATCAAATGAGCCTGGATTCACCTGAGAAACATAGTTTTTAAATAAATAGGAAACCTCTCCATCATACAAAGAAGCGCTACTCGGTACATTGAAAGTACGTAGATTGCTGAACCCGCGCATTAGAGGGGTTTCGAACACTGATCTCGATACAGGATTGGAAACATGGCTTCGTAATTGAGGCCCTGACGGCCATATGGTCCGCCAAAGGAGCCCAATCAGGTGGTTAAGAGCCGTCATTCTATACAAAATTTGTTCAATTGAAAGAAATGGGGATAAGCGACATAACAGACCACAGAATTAAGCCAATTCATTGAGCTCATTGTATTTGCTACGTATGGATGGCATGTCTCTAAAACGTGCAACCCAGGATACAACTTCTGTTAAAAACAGGTGTCTAATGAATGTCTATTGTGTTCGTGTAGACCAGATGTCCGCCCTGGTCTCCCATGTCATCTATAGTAGATTCAACCCATCGTGTCAACCTCTATTACTTTCCGAAGGTATGGCATTGAATGAGGGGCAATGGTGATAGTAGGATAGAAAGCAAAATCCACGCTAATCTATTGAAACATGTAGCTAGCTGATAGCAGAGAAAATCGATTCGATCTTAATGAAAGCATTCAATCAACGTAAGCGCATTTCAGCTATCATTAACTCTCAAACATTCAGGCTAATCGTATTTGCTTCATGGTATTCAATGTAACTGTTTGAGTTAATGTTGAACTGACTTTTGAGGCCCGTGTTTAGTTACAAGGAATCACACCAAAGTTTTGCACTCTCTATGTAAAATGATGTCCACATGAAAGGCCAAAGATTTCTCGTTCAGGAAACAGGTGAATCGAGCCACATAGTCTGCCTCCTCTCCCAACTTATGGACGCTGTCCAAAACACTTTTTCCTCGGTGACACGATGGGTTTAATCTACTATAAGATACAGTTATAGTTGTGTAGCCAATCCATTGTCTAGAATCAGTGGTTACAGTGCGACTTGGATAACATTATAAGTATTACGCGCCCCTTTTAACAAAAATGTCCACGTTTTTCATGGATTGTTATGTTTAGGCCACAACCCTTGTTAATCACAAAATGATCTCTAAACCCCTCTTTACATTTTCTCAAATCCGGAGGTTTAAAAGTGTACACAATTTCTAAACTAAAACGAACTTCGCTCCTCTCCTTTGTGTGCTCAATGAAGTTCACAAAGGACGATGCTTGTTGCAAACTTGCTTAAGTCACGCATATATTTTCGCTGGGCTTCTGTTTCGGTATTGCATGCGGCGTTGTAACTATACCACACTGGAATACACATGGTAGCTTCCATGATTGCTGTACAGTTTGTGTCCATTTGTCGGAATAAATCTGGATTTTTTCGCAAGGAATACTCCATTGGCCATGAAAACATCGTACGTTTTATTAGGGATATTTCACATTATATCTGGGCCGATCGTTCATATCCAATACATCACTTTAATCTTTAATATTGCTCCGATCTCTTTTCCTCAAACTGCCACAAAAAGTATGTTCACTAACATTTCTAAAATTCGCCGCTCAATAGAGGTCAAGATATTGACCTTGTCCTTTATTCTCCTAATCAGAACAATTTGAGACCATTTCTGCATTCTTAAGAAATCGGAGGCAATATGAAAGAAATTAACCCTTTGGTGATGACCTTTGAATTTTGTCTTCAATAACCAATACGTTGTGTCATGGTGTCGTAGTACAAACTATAAACCTTTGTTATTCTTGTACAGACCGACCACTTCGGTAAACTTTTAGAGCAATCAAGCATTTTTTTTCATTTTTGATCTCTGTCTACGATGCAGGATTACGATAGGGTCATCATCACAGTTTGCAGATAGAAGGCATGAAAGAAGGAAGTGAAAGTACGGTAGATGCTAGGAAGAATGATGGTTCATCAGAAGTGTGAGTTTAACAACTAGATTTCAGGTAAAGCATAATGGACATATTTAATGACACACCCCCTCATTTTTTTCGACGTTGAGATTCGATACCGTTAGGTTCTAAACTCACCCGCAAAGTTCCAATTAATATCCCTATCCTAATTAGGCCATTGTACATTAAAATTATATTTTTTTTGTCAATCGGTTTAGCAAGCTTGTCTTGTTTACATAAAATCAAACTTCATGTACATAATTAATAATGCATAAACTCGTTATTTAATTAAGAAGCAAATTTAGAGGCAGGTTTTAATAATAATAATAATAAAATGCATTTATATGACGCTATAACAGAGAACACAGCGGCCTTACAACTTAAAAATACTAAATGTAATATATACAAATAAAAAGTGAAAACCAACCAAATCCAAAGTAACAATTAAAAAAAAATATAAAAACGCCAAAAGTAAGTGTCATGTGACAAGAATTTCAAGTTCAACAATGACAAACTAACAACATTTGGAT
Source organism: Ophioderma brevispina (assembly GCA_023653785.1). Taxonomy (NCBI): domain Eukaryota; kingdom Metazoa; phylum Echinodermata; class Ophiuroidea; order Amphilepidida; family Ophiodermatidae; genus Ophioderma; species Ophioderma brevispina. The sequence goes on along the minus strand of JAMKCH010002094.1, from coordinate 101,564 downwards.
ATTCTCATAATCTTGAGAAAACATAACTAACTAAGCTTCGATATCATCCTCTTCATGCTCCTCGCACATTTGGAGTCATTATGGAATATCGCTTGAGGCTGGCCTTTCACTGGGTACACGTGACTTGTGGAGAAAATGTAGAATTTTGTGTCAAGACAAGATCGTCCTGGGAAAGTTAAATATACTATATGAGAGTCAGGAGCAGAATATGATAGGTGCCTCTTTTAAGGAATTCGTTTACCCCCCACTACAGAAAAGGGTTACGAGATAGTTGGGTCATCTGGAGCCATTCTGTGACCTTTGGTAATTAGTATAGGCCCGTAAATCATTGTGGTATAAACTTTTCAAAATAGGGGTCAATTAAGTTTTTACACATGGGGGCAAACTTTAAAATGCCCCCATTCATTTTGAAATGTATACCATATGTCATAAGGTTCAAAATTGTATATTTGTACCACCTACGACCATTGGTTTTTGGAGTTATAGGGTAAAAAGGCTTCATGATATTTTGTGCAAAACGAAACAAACGAAACAGATTTTTAGTGGGAAGAGTGGTAATTTTAGAACAAAAATTGTAAACACGGGAAGATGCAACTGTGATTGCAACTAATGTCATGTTACTCAAAACTTAGTGAAAGTATTTCCGAAGAATCTTACAGTTCATTAAATTTTCAAATTGTGAACAAGAAAAATCTGGTTTCCAATATCACCTCCCCTAAATAGGAACCGGAAATTTTTTGCGAAACGGATTTCATAAGCACTAACTAACTACATCAGCTGTACTCTCGTGCAAACAATCCTTTTAATGAAAGGTATTTGGAACGAAGAATAGCATTGCAGCAAGTCAAAAAATCAGATCTTCATTTGACAATCTACCAACAAAATCTGTTTTCGAAAAAATATCATCTCCTCATAGGACCTGATATTTTGCGAAACATATTCATAAGTGCTTTCAGTGACTACAGCAACTGTATCCGCATTCAAACAATCCTTTAAATGAAAGACATTAGACGAAAAGAAGCATGCCCTAGTCAAAACTCAAATATTTCAGTGGAAATCCTACCACCAAAACTGTTTTTCGCAAAATATCACCTCCTAGAGGACCTGCTAAGGGGTAGCTAAAAAAATTGCGGCCTGATTGTGCCCGATATTTTGAATTTTAATAACCTATCTAACATAGTGGTATCACTTGTGCTCACAGATTACATGGCTTTTTTTTCACCTCTATATAGCCGTATTATTACGTTCCAAACAAGATAAATATGGATTATTAAAGTTTCGCAAGAGCTCTCTGAGAGCATGTCGCCAATATTTTCATCCAGATACGTTAACATACTTCGAATGGAACAAAAAATTTGCTAAAGAATACGCAGACCAATGTTTCAAGATGTGATAAATCGAGATGTCAATGTTATATTATCCATTTTTGAACATCGGTATTAAGGTAACAATTTCCAGCCCTAGTAAATAAGAATCCCTCATTTACTTAATACCGCGCCAGATTTCTTTATCCATCCCCCCCTCCTTCTACGCTAGTGCAAAACGGTGTGTACATAAAGTCGATACATACCAATGCTTTAGTTATGAAGGTAATACCTTGATAGTATAGAGACTACGTCGGTGAAGCACTATCGTTATACAAGAACCGCACGACTCAGAAAAAGGCCGGCCAGATACGTTACCCAGATACTTTACTTAAGTGTTAACGTTAGGATATTATACTAAAATCGGATATTTTTTAAGATCACCCAGGCATTGTTCCGTGTTCTGCAAATATTAAAGTTTAAGCGATTTCAGTGATTTTTGGAAATTCCTTATTTTGATATTGGTCCTTTTGGAGACCAAACTTGAACCTTATCGAGAATGGCCCTATAAACGTTTGATGTCTCACTTTTGCTCCCGTCATTTTTATATATATGTTATGTGTATTCTAGTATTCAGCTAGGGAAGGATGCTTCTTATCGGCCTATTTGGCCTTTAAGCCTTCTCATATAATATGATTTTCTTTGATTTGTTGATGGTTTTGTTTTTGTACAGCAATAAATGATTCACATACAAGACTCCTCTTCAAACAAAATCCTTGACAAGATTACATGTTTTTGGCAATAAAAATCCTGGTTAAGGTAAACAATTTCCCAGCCCTATTAAATGAAAGAAATCCCTCATGTTACGTTTCATACCGCGCCAGATACGTTACATCCCCCCTGCTACGCTCTTGCAAAACGGTGTGATACATAAAGTCGAATACTATACCATGCTTTAGTAATGAAGGTAATACTGATAAGGTATAGAGACTAAGTCGGTGAAGCACGGTACTTTAATCAAGAACATCACCAAGAAAGAACGGCCGGCCAGATACGTTACCACAGATACGTTACTTAAAGGAAATATGTCAATTTTTGTCAAGCTCAGTGTGACTTACATTCATAAAATATATGTACATACAATCACGAATTCCCAAAAAATTACAAATTTGATGTCAAATAACAAAATGAGGCATTTTAATTTTTGCTTTTGACATACGAAGAAAACGGGCGGATTTTCGCCAAGGCTTCATTAATTATCAAAAGCGGCCCAATTTTGCTCTCCTCGTGACGTCAAGTGATGACCAAACCATCTGTGTTGACTCGAATTGTTCTTGCTGACACTGTAATATTGCTGGATTAATAAGTAATAATAAAATTTGAAAATAAAGGTTACAGAATGACATATTTATTTGTTTTCATTTCGTTGTGTTTTTAATTATTATTGATAATAAAAACACATCGATCGCGTTATAGGAAGTGGCAACCCGGCTATATGATGGTCCACAACGAGTAAATTAAATTATGGATGTCATCACTTTGACGTCACCATTTGCCTACGATTGATTTGTCGGATTCGTTTTCGAGTAAGCTTATTGGGCGGGAAATTAAATACTCAACAAATGTGACAATTTTCACTTATTTGATTTATAGGTAATCTACGTTACTTAACTTTCCATCCATACCAAATTGTCCCAAAAAATTCAGAATCAGACATATTTCCTTAATGTTAACGTTAGCAATATACTAAAATCAGGATATATTTTTAAGATCACCCATGCTTGTTCCGTGTTTGTGATAATATTAAAGTTTAACGATTTCAATGATTTTCAGGAATTCCTTATGTTGATATTTGGTCATTTGGAGACCAAACTTGAACCCTTTATCGGAGAATGGCCCTATAAACTATGAGTCGCACTTTTAGCTCCCCGTCCTTTTTATATACATGTATATTTGTACTTCTAAGTATTTCAGCAAGGGGAGGCTTCTTATCGGCCGATTTGGCCTTTAATCCTTCTCAATATAATAGCAGATTTCTTTGATGTTGTTGATTGTTTTGTTTATTGTACATGCAATAAATGAACTGAACATACAATACTCTCCTCTTCAAACAAAAATCACTTGCACATGAGACTTCTTTGAACAAATTACTTAGGATAGCATGAAGGATACTCTTCGTCTGTATGGAAAGTCCACGAAAGTAATTTCCACTTCTGCTTGGCGATGTCATTATGACATAGGTTTGGTGGAATCCGGACTTCAGGCCAACACCGTCCTCACTTATAATATTACGGCCACTTGAAACGTGACTATGGTTTCATTTTCACGTTCCTGTGGTCGAAGTGGTTTTAACTTTATCTTTATAAATGCCCGCCGGTGAATTTCGAGTCCTTATATTATTAGTGTACGGCTGGTATTCATAATACAGCCGTCCGTGTTTTTTTTTTTTTTTTCTGTTAAAGCAAAATTCCACTTGATTCGTTGTGTCTTTTGGGGGTGTAACTTATTGAAAAAAATATCTTGGAAAATTTTTTAAAAAACGTTTTAGGGTGGTCAAATCCAAATGTGGCCGTGGGCTGCAAAGGGGAAACACCAATTCCATTCTATTGGTATTCTGAATGCAATATGAGGTCCAAATTGACGACAATATACAAATTACAATACCAAAGAGTTAAAAACATTAAACAAAATAACAAATTACTGGTATCCCAAGATGGCGTTCCAAAATGGGCCGCCAAAAAGTTATGTTATGGATATAAACGCTACACCAACCACTAATCAAGATGAGAAAAGGATTCAGATTCATGGGTGATGTATATCTTGTGGTACTAGGACCACACATCCTGATTTTTTTTTGTCAACAACCTTTCAATAAAAGATGGCGGCCATATGGCCGCCGAAAGCGCTATTACAGCTAAAACTGGTAATTTAAGACAACTACCTGAATTTCATTAAACATAAGTCAAAATGTATTAATACTTGAATACAGAAGAAACGATTTCACAACATTTTAATAATTTTGCAAAATCTATCCGATGGCTGCCACCGTAAGGATTCCCGATAATATTAAAAATATAAATGATTTCCACCATAGCTCCATGTCATCATCATATTTTTAATTACAAAATAAACACTAGTTGATGCATCCTTGGACCCAAAGGAACTCTTATTTACCATTATGTTAAAAAAACACACTGTCAAAATTAAGATGGCAGCTAATTTGGCTGTTAAAAGCACTAGCAAAAATCAATGCAAAAAGATCAATTTTTCAACCTACTGTGACGATCACACCGCTAGAAAGGAAGGTAGTGCAATTTGTCTTGTTAGAGCTAGGAACAATTTCACCCCAAACACAAGGCGAAGGTTTTCGCTTTGTGATTGTGAAAAGGTGGGAACACATGGTAATTTTGGAATTTAAGGGATATTAGAGTTTGTTTCAGTTATAGTTTTAATTAGAATTTCCCCATCATACTAACCTATGTATATGAAATCAACAGTTTATTAGGCTATTGATAGTGATTAACAATGGCCATAATTAAGCCACCATCTTCATTGAATATACCAAAGCAAAATAATATATAATATGAGTCCTCTTGTTTTCAAAGTATAACATGTGTTTAATTTATGGGGGTTTGATTACAATATATAATATGGATCACATGCTGTAATGAAAAATTTACACTATTTAGAGTCGTTCTTACAGTTTCATTTGTATTTTCATTCAAATTTCTCATTGTGTATAACATTATGTAAAGTAGTAGATATAAAATAAAAACAAGTTTTGGCTCTTGATTAGGCTTTCAAGAGTCATTTATTGAGCTGCCATCTTGGGTTAAAAAGGGTCCTAAAAAAGAAGTAAATAGACAAGAGCTCATTGTTAGTAGTTGCTTTATTTATATGTTCATTCAATTTTCCTGATGCATTATAACATAAATACGTAGGTACTATGACAGAATCGCCAGTTTTGGGTATTAGTAGATTAAGAGTGCTTATCACAATGTCATTTTGAACACGATTGGTTTGAAATATGTAAACAAAGCAAAAATGGTTAGTTTTTCAAGTGTCCAAAATTATAATTTATTTGCAAAACTTTTTATTTTAAAACTTTAAAATTGATGAGTTTCTATTCCAAATTATCCTATGTGTATAACATAAGTAATAGGTGTATTGAAAAATCACCAGATTAAGCAATTAAAGGGCTTACAGAAGCTATTATATGTGCCCACCATTTGGGATTGAACTGTTTTCTAACCATAAATGGAAATGAGTGCCTTGGGCCCAAAGTATACATCTAGGTTTGTTTTTTAATTGTTATCAAAATTATTGTTATGACATGGATCTATGTGAACCCCCACAAATTACACAATTTTACTATACAGTGCTTACGTGGCCGGCTATCTTGGATCAAAGCGCGTAAGCACACACAAATGTTTGAAATTTATTTCTTCTGTCAGAGTATAAATGTAATGTTTCTGCCCCAAATGTTTAATAACTTAGGTAATTGTCTAAATTACCAGTCTGTAATAGCACTTTTCGACGGCCATATTGGCCGCATCTTGGATTTGAAGTATGTGAACAAAAAGAATAGTCGATGGGTTCCTACACCACAAGATAATCACCCATGAATTGAATCCTATTTTCATCTTGATTAGTGTTCATGCGGCGTTTATATTCATAACATAGCTTTTGGCGGCCATTTTGGACGGCCATCTTGGATTTGTTTAATGTGGTTGCCATAGTGATTGAATTTAGCTGTTTTTTGAATTCTTGGGATCAAAAATCTGGTCATTGTCTTCTAATTTGGACCTCTACGCCTCAGGATATACTGATTATAATGGAATTTATGATTTTGGCGGCCATCTTGGATGTGACACCCTAAAACGTTTTGAAAAAAAATGCCAAGATATTTTTTTCAACATTCGTTACACCCCAAAACAATTGAATCAATGAGGAATTTTGCTTTTAACAGAGAAAAAAACAAAAAACACGAGAAAATTACATAGTAGCCTACACTATATAACAAAAATACTACCACTCAAACTTGCGAAGTCTACCCAGGTAGCTTGCAAGAACATTGCGTTCAGAGGGCGCTTCGACTATGAATAAATCAGCTACCACGATCTCTACTACAGGAGAACAGGAACTCAATCATGGTGGAATTACACTGAATGTTAACTTAGGGCTTTGTGCACGAGGGCGCACGTCAGGTCCGGTGGATCGACTCTTCGTGTTGATACTTCCAATTTCTCATAAATAACCTCGTACACGGGAAAGGAAAGGGGAATACATCACCGAGGGAAAAACCATTTGACCACATTTTCCCTAAATATGGACATTCCCCTCCGGTTATGTCGACATAGACAAAATCAACCAAAAATAAAGCAGGACAGCAGCCCCATTCTGTTGAGAACAGATGAGTAAGTGTGGGGGTGACTGGAAAGGTCGCACCCAATTTTCACATAAATGCATTGATCACTGAAAAGGTCTATAATTGACCTTTTACATCCAACTGTACACTTCCATAACTGCTTTTTACATTCATAAAATACGCCAGTAGGAAAGTAAAAGATATCTGAATTGTTACGGCTAATGTCAATCCTCGTCTTCTCCTGCTCCAAAAACCAAGAGGAGTGAGGAGTATATGGCCCGATCTCTGAACTGCAGCACTTTCAACAGCAAAACAACCTTCAAAGACGTGTATGCAATCAAGTGTCCAAACACTTCGACCCACTTGTCCACGAAATACCCCACGAGAATACGATCTTTTACGTCTTCATGTCTTAAAGGCGCAGGATATTCTGCCGACGAAGAAGCCAAAGAGAACCTTTAGAGCATTGCTCAAGGTGAAAAAGTGCAGAACCAGAATGCTTGGAAAGAACTCCAAGCTGACGGAGTAAAGGAGCTTTGGATTACATAGAGCAGGTTCAGTATAGCATCTATCCTAGTAAACACCCAGTGTGCCTGGAAAGATGTCAAAATCATTGGTAGAAAGAATACCAAATCTACAATGATGGTTGAAACACCTGAAGAAAGAGAAGGCGCATGGTTGCAACCACTTTTTCAAACGTGACTTGGGAGGACCCACCTTCTATCCCAGGCAAAGAGTTACCATCACACAGGCGTCCAAAGGTTCTTCCCATAACAAGTACAGAGTTTACACAGAAGGAAATTGATGACGCACGTTGCCCAATCCTAATCTGGGGCGAGCCTTTAGAGATTAGATAATCTCTCTCTGGCGTAGTTAAGGAAAATCAGGCAACTTTAGATACATCTCCTTTTCTTCTGTACGTCTACGACGCATATTTCCCATTCAAACGAAGGGCAGGACTTGTCTCAGCATTCCAAATATCGTGGCATCACTCTTTTCAGCATGCCTGCAGAAAGTAACAGAATATGCTAAATCGCACTCAAGCTCTAATTGATCCGCCTCCTGCGTTGAACCAAAATGGCTTCAGACAACAGAGATCTACTATTTCCCAAATAATGGCCCACTATACGAATACTGAGCATGAAAGAAAAGAATTCCCTCTGGCTAGTGGCTTCGATTCTCAAAGCCTTCGAGTTCCCATCATAAGACCCGAATGTTTGTTGAAATCCCGCAGGCATATGGCCATATTATGCTCCCTGTACAGAACGAATCTATCAGGGCAATATACAGAAGATTCTTTTCAGCTCTGTAATTACATCTGATGGCGACCGAAACCGATACATCCATATACAAGCAGAGTACTCCAGGGAGATACCTTGGCATCTTTCCTCTTTGTTCTGATAATGTCATGTGGACATGCTTGAAGGACATTCATTCTAAACAGCGATCCGGCCTTTACGACTTGGACCTTTGCAGGCCGATATTAGCACTTTTATCAACAATTCATCAGTGCAGAATCCCTACTGGCATAGTATTGAAGATGCTCCAACGTCGGTCTGCACCTCAATGAAGGGGGTTGTAAACCAAGTGAATACTCCTAGCGACATCTAACATCCATCCCTTGATGGCCCCGAATTGAAAACATTCGGAATTCAGATACCTTGGTCTCTATACCAGACTCTCCATGGTTTTAAATGCAGGAAAGCCCAATCATGGTCTGCATGTAACAAATTGAAGGATCTGGAAGTTGTAATTGATAGAACTACCAAAACTTAGATCGTCAGGCATGTGTTAGAGCTCATCTATGCCAGTTTGCCGGTTCACTGCATGCGGACACACTGATCACCTATCTCCCATTGGGTTTTCTGCGCACCACCTGGAGGAAAAAAAAAAACACCTAGCCGTGGCAGAAGGAAACTTAGTTATCCTGAGGTCATTGCTAAAGAATTGATTGCGGGCAAGTAAAACCCAGCATACTCATGAAGGATAGGGCAACCTGGAGTCAGCCGCTTCCGACATTCCCGTCCACGGGACGGCAGTGATTATGATAAGATAGTCCACTGAAAATTATGGCAAAAAATTACCCAAAGGTAGGCCAACTACTAAAGCTCGACCGTAGCAACTCTTGTGAAAAGTCCTTCCCTTTATTGCATAAGAAGCCCCTTTAACTTGGCTCCATACCAACCGTCCCCAATAGAATGCCAAATTTTCAGCATTGCTCGGGCTATGCTTCAAGCAAGGGGACGTAGGAAAGAGTGTGGCTTCCGGAATTTATAAAATTGTGGAATTTACACACAAGTACTTCAGCATTGATTTTGATAATTCCATACAATTGAAGGAAGCACTTGCCAACCCCCCTTGATGGCCCCCAGCTTGGGTTCAAGGTTAACGGGGCAGTGGCGTAAATTTCTTTTTGACATTGGGGGGGGGGGGATGGGGTGGTTGATGAAAAAATTATGAATGAAATGGGGTTTTGCTGAAAAGATCCATACTAGCACATTGTGCGCGTGAAGCGCGCTAAAAAATTTGCCATTTAGAAGCTAAATCATTAAAAATAATTGTTGTAATAGAAAACGAGAGCATCAATGATGTATAAGACCCACATATATAGTGAAACTGGAATGATCTCTGGACACACAATGCATGAGACACCTAAGTTATTGGTTGGCAGACAGTTTTGAACAAATAAGTATTCAAGATGGACTAAAATATGCTTTGGCAAAAGAGAAAAAGTAGGAGTACAAAGTTTTTGAGGTCAACATGAACCCGAGGGTGCTCTTCTTCCAATGGTGCAAAAAAAAACAAACCATTCCTGTCATATTTTTTTTTTTTTTTTTTTAATTTCATTAAAGGTTGAGACTTTGACATTTAACCTTTTCAGAAAATCATATAATGCCCCTTAATGGAATGGCCCTTCAATAGTAAAGTGAGGAATATCGGTATTGTAAATGGAGGAATAGCCTTTTAATAAAATTAGAGTAAATTGAGGAATGTCCCCTTCATGGGTAACTGAAGGAATGGCACTTTAAATTTTAAAGAAAATTGCATTGCCCTTCCTAGGTAAATGATGTGGAAATGGGCCATTTGGCAAATGGAGCGCAATAGCACTTATTTGGTAACGGAAAAGTGGCCTGAAAAGCAATAACTCCTCAATGATCTCTATCCATATCTCACCAACAGAGAACTCTTAAAAACCACCATCAGTGGTGAACTCCCATCTATAACTCGGCCAAAAAACCAAAAAAAACACTCTATTAAAACATAACTCATCAAGGAAATGCCGACCAACTCACCAAAACACCGAAAAATTCTTAACTGGTTGATGAACTATTCCATAACTCACCCAAATTGCACATTAACAACATTAACTAATCAATGACTCCATTCATACCTCACTAACAAATAACTAGACTAAAAACTCATTGATGGGCTCCATTTATAACCCTCCAAAACTATAAAAAACTCTAACCTAACTGTCATAGATGAACTCCATAATCACCAAAAAATATAACTCCATTCCTAACTACCAAAAATAACTCTTTAAGAACATAACCTAATCATGAACTCCATTCATCCTCACTAACAAAAAAGATAAAACGCATTAATGGGCTCTATTTATAACTCACCAAAATATCAAAAAACTCTAAAACCAACTCATCAATGACTCCATAACTCACAAAAAATAAACTCTAAAATCTGAAATAACCGTTGATGAACTCCATTCCTAACTTCACCCAAACAAACTCTAAGAACATAACTCATCAATGAACTCAATCCATAACTCGCCCAAAACAGCCAAAAAACACCCTAAACATAACTCATCAATGACATCCTCCATCACTTTTGAAAATGCATGCCCCCTTTTATCAATTGAGGGTGTTTTTCCTAAATGATGACAAAAGTAACATTCCCATAAAAAATCACAATTTTTTTTTCAAAAAACTAAAAAATTAAAAAAAAAAAAAAAAAAAAAAACAACTATTGATGAACTTCATATCTCACCCAAACATAAACAAAAAACTCTAAAAAATAATCAAACTCCAGTTAATAACCTGAATTAATGATCCCCTGTAATTCGTTTAAGCTTAAACTCTTGAGGGCGCTCTTCCTCAACATGATGCGAAAAATCCGTTCCATTATTAAAAATCATATGGGGGCGTGATTATTGGAAAAGAAGTTTTGGAATTAACGTACTTGCCCCTTTAATTCAATTTCTAAAATTAACCCTGAGGTTTTGGCCCTTCCTCAAATGATGGGAAAAATTACCAATTTCCCACCAAAAAGTCAAGAGGGTCTATATTCAGTAGACTTCTTTCTCACGCAGGCCAATTTACATAAATCTTTCGCGTCTGTGACAAAGACTTACCACCGTGGGTAAATACTGTCCGCACCGCCTGTTGTACACACACATGTACACGTACGTTGTACACACGTAATACAACTTGGTTTTTGGTCTTGCTTAAAGTGACAGGAGGAGATTTTTTTAGGATACGAATTTCTCTCAAATTGCACAGGAATCGATTGGTTGTAGACCACCTGCCAAGAACGTTCCGAACGTTTTTTGGACAAACAGGACAAAAGAAAACAGCACAACCTGTTTTGACACTGGCCTGACGATAGTAATTGTCCCCCTGAACACCGTGCTTTGACTTCCTGTCGTGGACGACAGAAGGTACTAAATCATCATATTATTACATAAAGGCGTCGGCTTATTCAATTCAAGTCAGGTGTGATCTACTACATTGGAAAAGCATTCCGAATATGCAAAAAACCCGGGGTTCTTCGAAAAAAATTGGGGGCGCTTCTTTCTGTAAAATGTCCTTGTGTCTCTTTAATTACAGGTTACTGTTAATACATTGTTCATTGTTAAGACTTATTTTTGACATTTGTTTACAACACACAATACATGTAGACACACCCCTACAAACTGATGACAGCCAGAGCGACGGGCACAGACAGGCATTCAGACATAGACACACATACACAGAGACACACGCACACATGCATGCACGCAGCACACACAGGAAAGGTTAGGGATTCAGGGAAATTCCAGACAGTTATTTTAAATTGACCCCGAAAGAAATATTTGGATTTTTTACTGGGGTACAGGGAGGATATTATACTATTGGACTGACCAGGAATAATTTATTGAAGCAGGTCACTAGTGTTCAAATGCTATTGGGTGCATGCACTGGGCCTTATCATGGAAAACACACAAATTGGACATTCTGAAGAACCATAGAAACCATTTTTCAAAACTACTCATGTGCAGAAATGTTACATTATAGTTCCCATTTTTTAAAACTATGTACTAGCATATTGCAAAATGCACATCCGACCAGAGAGGTGCTGAGGCTGGAAATACCAACAGACAGGAATGTTGTCCTTGCAGCTGGTTGTGACCTTAAAAATTAGTGTAAACAAAACACAATTGCAAGCCACACTGAGTGACACAACTAAGATATAACATAAGGCTGCAAATGCATCTAGGCTACATAGCAGACTCTACATGTAGGACAAGTGATAAGGGGAAAGTTCATGAGCCCATAACCGAACCCTGCACCCCCAGGGATTTTTGGAGCCCACTATTTTTGGAAACCTGTAATATAGCATATCAAAAATCAGGTTTCGTCGCCAAAAATCCCCCTCCTGGGTTAAAGGGTGAGGGCGCTTTTTTTCAAAGGCGGCCAAATTTCACTTAATGCCCATTTTTTGACATATATCTTAATTTTGATCCAAAATTCAGCACACTATTGTGACTACGTAGTCGAACCGAACACATCAAGGATAGTTTGACACCTTTTGGATGACTTAACCTTGCCTCTCGAGGGCGTCATATTTCAAAATGGCACCAAAACAAGAAACAACGTGTATTTACAACACTTAATGCCTCTTTAAAGGCAAATGCGGTGTGCACCTAATTATTATACTGATGTCATGTACCTGTGCGATTGTTTGAGGTAAAAGTTAAACACTTAAAATGAAGTAGTTAGCCTTTCAAGTGTAGATTATAGAGGGTTGTGCTTTATGTAAAATGGTCTATGACTTATATACACTAGACCACAACACAGCCTCCTTAATCATGATCACTGAAACCGCATAACCATGGGTTCTTGAGTCTTAGGTATGGGTACTGAAGTGGCAACAAAACTTCTTACCACGTCTGCTTGCGAGAGCTCAGGCAAGGAGTGTACGCGTAGGGACGCAACCAAACGCGTCCACTAAGTTGTTGTTGTAAGCAAATAACTAACATACTTCAAAACACAGGTGCTGGTTGTGTCTATGTGGGCTCAGGGATGGCTGCCCCGGTGGGAGCGTGAAGCGTATGCCTCTCCGTTTCGGCATCTGTGCCAGCAACCGGCCTGAGAGTGCGGGAGCTGTCGTTTTGTCTGGACAGACAATCTTGGAATTGGGGCACAGGGTGCAGATGTCAAGGGAGGACTCAAAAAGGGCCTTTAATGGCTCGCCCCCTTATTGTGAGGAGAACCATCAGCGCGCAAGTCCATTCCGTGGCACAGGTGGATGCTTTCCGTCTGCGTGGCCATGCCAGGCGTCACCTTTGCGTGACCTGGTCTGGGCGCCACTGGAGCACTGTGATAGTCATATTTACTTAGGAGGAGTCACCTTGGACTGCACCTCTCTTAAAGACGAACATCGGAAGTCAGTGGCCGTTAAATAGGGAGGGGCAAGACAAGAGGAGGGGGCAGTTGCCCCGGAATCCACCTCAGTGGGTGATGACATGATGTTTAGGAAAATTTAAAAATTAAAAAAAAATACCGGTGTTGTGATTTTTGGTGTTATTGTCACAGGCAGCATAGTCATCTGCTTCAAGATAATGAGTTACTGAGATCTCTCCGAGGCACTCAAACATGTATTTAACTCAAGAGACTTCCACGGGCCACCGAAACCCTGGACCCCACCAGGGGCAGTATAGTCATCTGCTTCATGATGTGAGGTGGTAACCGAGAGCTCTCCGGATCCGCTGAAACATGCTTAAATCCAAGAGCTCCTGGGGCTCCGCCCTCTGGACCCCGTCAGGAGCAGTATAGGTCATCTGCTTCAAGATAATGAGGATCTGAAGCTCTCCGAAGGCACTCAACAGGCTATCTATTTAACTCAAGAGCTCCCACAGGCTCGAACCCTGGAACCCGCCAGGGGCAGTTATAGTTCATCTGCTTTATGATTAAGAGATAACCGAGAGCTCTCTGGATGCAGAGAAAAAAACATGCTTAAAACCCAGAGTTCTGGGGGCTCGGCCCTGGAACCCGCAACGTTCAGCATAGTTCATCTTGCTCAAGATAGGACATAACCCGTCTCCGAAAAGCCACTCGAAACATGTTACATCAAGACGCTTCCGGGGTCTCTGCCCATGAACCCCCACAGGGGTACCCTGCATGTGCCCGCATGCCATGAGATCGACGGACGATTGTCCTGTGCGGCTCATTGTGTGGGAGTATGCTTGCCTTTCTGTATGGGAGGGGTCAGACCAGAAGCTTGACCCGTCGTTGGATGCTCCTGCCGGCTTGTCGCGGGGTGTCTTCGGCCCGCTCAGCGGACAACTTATACATGCAGCAGCGTTAGCATACATGAGGCCTAGCTGCCAAATATCTCTGGTTAAATCATGGAGCGCCCTGTGCATGTTTGGACAGAGGCCGGATGCTGACCGCCTGAGGTCCGGGGTAGTTTAGGCAAGTCCGGTCCTGTGAAATAGTCTCTAAGGAGTTTGGGGGAGTGGCTTGTGGACACGAAGACTGCTGTCAACCAAGTGGCATATATTGGTATTGAGCCTGGTGAGCGTTCTTCCGCCTGGGGCTGGCTTTTAGTGGGCTGAGTGGCGGGTGACTCAGCTGATTGAGATCCAGAATCTGCCGATCAAAGGTTTCCTTGCAGAAGTTAGTCTACCTGGAAGCAGATCAGGACGCTGGAGCATCTCTTGGTCCTTGCCCATGTGTTCAACAATGCACAACAAGGACCCTGCAGAATTCAGTGAAGTAGCCAGACGTGGTACCCATCTCTGGCTAGATCACATTTTGAGAACCACTGTGTTGGGTCGATAAAAGAATTTCCAATTTTAATAATCATTGGTATTTTTCAATTGGCGATCTTTTAAAAGCAAGGCTGTTTCCTTGGTAATACGAGCCTTAAAAATGCATCTCTTGATTCAGAAATTGATCTTCTCTTTCCTCCCTCTGCTTGAGTCATGTCTTAATTTCTTCTTCTGTATCAATTATTCTCCCTCTACTATTATGTCATACACTCTTGTGGCATCAACTCTCCTGATGGCCACTTGTTTCTAGTGCATCTAGTGCACCATCATTTAACATCTAACCATGATCAATCTGTGGAGGAATTTCGTTCTGCCACATTCTGCCCTGGTACCAAATCAGGGGCTTAATAATTGGCTCTCTCGTGTGCATCCTCACACATCCTCTCATATACGATGCGCTGGCACATCAGTCGATCTTCCAAGGCTAGGAAGTCATCGATATACTTGTCACGTTTTCACCTTAAACTCTAACTCCCGACCCCCCCCCTGTGATTTTATTACTGAACATCAGATTCCTGTAAATTTGGTACCACGGGTAGCTAAGAGTTTTCTTTCTTCTCTTTGCATTGGTTATCAAATAAGTGCGAACATCCCCATTATGACGTCCCAATGACTTCAGTTTTTGGGAAAGTATGAAAAATACATGTACTGAATATAGGGTGGAAAATTGATATTTCGCAATTTTACCGACTCAAAAACATATCCCACTGAAATGCTCTCATTTTTAAAACCTAGTCATTTTTTCCATCAAGTCGAATGCCAAAACCGCAAGAAAATTGGGATAGTCCTAACATTTTTGGCAAAAATTGAATTTTCCCCTAATGAGTGTATATGGAAATTGAACAATTTTGCTAACATGCAACTTTATTATGTCATTGTGATTATGCTATGCATGTTGGTAACTCATTTTGGTATCAATGGAAAGAAAGGACCATAGCTATCTATTGTACCAAAATCAAGTGCCTGTGATGTTTCTGTGTTGTGCTAGGCATGTTGGTACTCTCTCTACCTAATGGGGGTGGTTGCATTTTGCAGCCATTTGGAAAAAAAAGCGCCTCACCGTTTTAACCCAAGGTGGAGATTTTTGCAGACAACCTGAATTCAGTTGCTTATGGTATAAGCTTCACAAAAATGGTTTGGGTGTCTCCAAAAAAACCGGGGGGGCAGGGGGGTCATTGTAACCGGTAGTCTAGAAGGCTTGCCAGAGGCTTACTGTGATTGACTTCTGCTATTCCCAACTGCTTTCATAGCCATTTTCAACAACATCCCAAAAGGAGATTGTATCCGTGACACATCACAAACAAATTTAGACTCAATTTGTTTGTTTAGGACCCTAAACTTGGCTTTCACAACCTTATTATCACCAAACGAAAAAACGGTTTTTATGTTCCCAAGTCATCCAAACACACATGCGAAATTTCAAGACAATACGATATCAAATAAAAACATGCAGTTAACAAAACCATGCTTCAAAAACCCCACTACTATAGACCCACGACCGAAGTATTCGTGGCGTACTAAAAAGCGCGCGAATGGCGCGGAAAATTACATTTTTAAAACTCATATGGTAAAAATTAGGTTATTGGTGGTCCAAAACACATGAATGGGCATCAAAACATTGGGGGGATGATCGTATTGACCATGACCATCCCCCCTCATCAAAATATGGGGGATATATCATCCCCATCCCCCGGGATTTACGCTATGTTACAGGTGTAAAAAAATTTAAAATGTTCGGACCTGTTTAAAAGCATATTGTTTAACACGGATTCTAAAAGAATAATTGACACTATCTATGGCTTATAGTTAGGGGGTTAGAGGTATGGGGTAAAAACTACAAAAAAATCGTTGAAAAAAGTCTTAGTTTGGTGGTACATGGGTCAATGTTTTTAACTAAAACTTGCTTGATTCAGGTAATATGTGGTGTAAATTGTTTCTGTACCTTAAAGGAGAACCTGAACTGAAGAATACTTACTACAATATATTGCTATAAAACAATTATTGACAAATATGAGTGGTTTCATGGTGAAGGAAAACCTGAAATTAATTAACCTTAAAACGAAATTAAAAGCATTTTGTCTGACCACGCGCAATTTGAAATTCGCACTAGTGAATATGGGACATGTATATGCGTTATGCGATACCGACGGAGGGGGCACAGTGCGTCTCATCGTCACAATGATGCTTTCGTAGGGGTATTTCCTATGGCAATGTATGACCTAACGTGCCGGGTCGTTATCGCATAACACGTTACACACAAGCTGCGATTTTTTAAATACACTGGTCAGATAGATGGTTTTAATTCATGGTTGTTGTATAATTCCGCTTTTCTATGAACCAATCAATAGTGGTCAATAATTATTTTATAGTGGTATCGTTGTAATATTTTCGTTGTACGGGGTCTCCTTTAAGGATTGAAATGCGGAATAGTTTGCCTTATCTGTTATGGCTTAGTTTTAATGTTATCCAACAACTTTATTTGCCATTTTGGTTAATAAAAAAAAAAAAAAAACTTATTCCTGTATTTCATTCTATGAGCTGAACCAACGATTTGAACCACGTTTTACAAAAAATTGTTGGAAACTTCACAATGCAGTTGACCCTGCACAAACCAAAATTGTCTTTTTCACAATCTTACCCCTTAATTCCCAAAAAACTAAAACCATTATTGAAGTAGAAATAGACCTTTTGGAATCATTGCCAATCAGACAAACATTATGGTGTGCTTTTCAACACAATCAGAATATTTGTTTAAAAAGGTTTACCCCGTGTCACTTGAATTCCAAAAGGGGGGCCACAAAAGGGTGTTGGCAAGTTCTTCCACTAGTGGTTTTGGCTTATCAACGCACTGGTACCAAAAATTCACATTTTTTTTTCCAGATAGCACACTCAATGAGATCTGTGCCACTACAATACCCCCACTATACAAGCCAAAACCATGGCTAACTGAGATGGACAATAAAATAGAAGAAAATATACAATTGATTGAGACTGCTGGTTGAAGTTTTTAGTGTCTTTGTATATGTTGTCCAAAACATGTAGTAAGAGATACGATATTTGGTGGCTGGCAAGTGTGGTCGACATGTAGATCTTAACGAAGCAGAAGTTTTCATGAACTTGAAACTGCTGTGTAATGTGTACACCACAGTCTATACCAAGAGCAGCTGTTGGGTACCATGGACAAACACGGGAGTTTCCGTAACTTGACCCGTCTGACACACTTTTTCCGACATTTATGAATTCGGAAACCCTTTAACGGAATAAACTGTGCCTTTATTCGTGAAATCCCGAATTCATGTGTGTCAGATGGGTCAGGTTACAGAAACGCCCATTATAAAAAACATACCACTTTTGTGAAATTGGAGTGAACTTTTTGTACACCACAAGCTCTTTACAATTTTAGCGGCTGTGTACTGTATGTTTGATTGATGAAAATTGATGTATTTCCAAGCAAGGAGATGCGGAATAAGCACAATTTTGATTTAATTTTTATATATCAAATCAATCCTGGCATTTTATAAAATACTGGTAATCTAAAAAATGATGAGATGCAGTGATGATCCTGAATCAGCAGAGGCTAATGGGAGAGATACTCTGAAATCATTAACGCTGATGAGATTGAGATATATAATATGCGATGAACTACTGGATTAAGAAGATTGAACCGGTGACCAACTGAACAGGGTTGGCTAAACTTGAGTCAACAGTGTAGTGATGTACATGAGTTAAGCAAACTGGTAGGGGCCATTCATTTTTTTTTACATGTATGTTATATTGTCATTGATAATCAATAATCAGTATTTCATTGCAAGCCAGCATGGAGTGACATTGATGAACCCAAAGGCACTGATGCTGAATTGGCTAAGCTGCTATCTCCTGTGAGCAAATGTACAAAATAAGGCTGGAAGAAAGAGAAATGAAAAAAGAAATGAAGATCAAGAAAGAGAAAAGATGCATTCAGAGCAAGAGTGCTTGCAAAGGGAGAAGCATCAAGAAAGGAGGAAGCAGAGGCCCAGCGAAGGCATGAAATAGACGTGCTTGCTAAAACTGACGAGCTGACGATCCTAAAGCACACACCACAAACACGACCACATGTGCAGGCAAGTCATCTATCAAAAACACCAAAGTTTAATGCGGGGGAGGGAAGACCAGAGAAATCTTATTGAGAGTTTTCGAAAGGGTACAAACCATAAACAAGTGGCCAGAAGACACATGGGTTTCCTATCTCATGGCTGAACTTAGCACAGACAAAGCAAGGAGGACACCAATCCTTTTTAAGCAAGGACAAGTGGAATCACTACCCATCCTTGAAGGATTAGATGCTATCCTGATAAATGTGAAATAAATGCACAAACCTACAGACGCAAGTTTAGGAGTCACATAAAAGAGCAGCAACAGTCCATTGTTGAATATACCACTCAACTAGAACAATTGTTTTGGGAGGGATAGAGAAAGCTGGGGTTGACCGTAAAGATTCTAAGGGCATGGCTGAAATGATCATTGCAAACCAGTTATATACAAAACTTCCTAAGGAACTACGGGTGTACCTCAAAGAAAAAGACTACACTGTTCGTGAAATAGCCTCCGCTGCTGACGTACACATAGAGAATATGGGTGGCAAGTGGTATGATGAAATATCAAAGAGATCGTCTGCTGGCACCAAAGGCAACAATACAAAAACAAGAAGGCAAGCGGTGGAGGACAGACTCCTCAACCAAGTATCAATCAAGGCCACTAAAGCCTCAAAAACTCTGAACTTGTGACAGGGGTCCGACCGACATTGAATGCTTTACGTGCCATCAGAAGGGGCATATTGCAAAGAATTGTGCAGCCATGGCAGAGTCCAAACGATAAACCAGTCTACCTTGGTGCGGTCTCTGGCAGTCAAACGTATCATGTAGAAGGGTTAATTGGTGGGGAAAAAGGCATGTGTCCTACTTGACCCGGCTAGCCAACAATCCATAGTCCATCAAAGGTTTGTGTTGTAGGATTCCTGTTAGGTGTTGAGGCTCTTGGAAAGGAAGTCTTATAACCACCAGAAGTATGAATAGGAAACTCCAACAAGAAGTTAAGAAGTCCCTTGAGTTAGAAAAGATGACTTAACTAAAAACGTATCACTGAAAGAGAAAATCAGACAAACATCATGGCGCTCTTTCAAACACAATCGGGATATTTTTAAATTTTTACCTGTGTAACCTTAAAATCCAAAGCGGGGGCCACAAAAGGGGTGTGGCAAGTGCTTCCATCATGGTTTTTTATCCAAGATTTGGCACTCTCACATGCACTACAGTACCCTACTATCAGCAAAGCCCAAAACCATGGCTAACTGAGATGGACAAATTGAAAATAGCAGAAATGTACAATTGAACTACTGTTTGAGTCTTTGTATATATGTCCAAAACATGTAGTAAAGATGCGACATTTGGTGGCAAGCACTGGGATCGACAAGATCATCTAAAGAAGCATACGTTTCCATGAACTAGAAACTGCTGTGTTACATGTACACCACAGGCTACATCGACAGCGGTTGTGTATCATGATATAACATAACACTTGTGTTGAAGTTCGAGTGAACATAGCAACAAAGCTATCAACCAATCCAATTCGGACTCGACTGGCCACAAGGGAAGACAAAAGCTGATAGATGCTCAGCAGTGAAGGATATCAACCCACATGAACTGAAGAAGGCTCAGAGGGAAGATCCATCACTTGCTGGAATAGGGATCAGACAATCCCTCTTCATGATGTTGACAATCACAACTTGTGTT
Source organism: Ophioderma brevispina (assembly GCA_023653785.1). Classification (NCBI taxonomy): domain Eukaryota; kingdom Metazoa; phylum Echinodermata; class Ophiuroidea; order Amphilepidida; family Ophiodermatidae; genus Ophioderma; species Ophioderma brevispina. The sequence continues at coordinate 81,077 of JAMKCH010002094.1, read as the reverse complement.
TCTTCTGGGAGAATGGGACCAAGTCTAAGAAAATCTATACTCTCCATAGCCCATGATCTACCGATGACTGGACATCTAGGAGTCGAAAAGACAAAGGACAGGATCCTCTCATCTTTCTACTGACCTGGGGTGTTTGGAGAAGTAGCTTATTATGTCAAATCCTGCCATAATTGACAACAAGTAGGCCAGTGCAGCCTAGACCCATTGCAGCCTATGCCCATTATTGGTGTTCCTTTTGAGTGCATAGCGAGGGATATTGTAGGGCCCTTGCCTATGACTCCAAGTCGAACGGGCGGTTCATTTGAGTCATAGTTGACTATGCAAGCTGGTTTCCAGAAGCTATCCCCTAGCCGATGTGACTGCTTATACCATAGCAAAGAGCTAGTCCAGAGTTACACTTCCAAAGGATTATCCTTTCGACAAAGGAACCAAATCATGTCAAACCTAATGAGGGAGGTGTGTGCTATGTTAGGCGTCAAACGAATTCGAAGTAGTCCATACCACCCTGAGACACATGCCTCGTCGAGCGCTTCAATTAACACTAAAGTCCATGCTGAAGGCTCAATCGCCAGAGAAGCTCGATGTCTGGGATCAGTAATCCCATATGCTTTCGCTACAGAGAGGTGACTCGAAGCACAGGATTCTCACCATTCGAGCTCCATATGGTAGGACCCCGTCCGACGGTCCCTTGAGGTCCTGAGGAAGAGGGATGGTCCCAGTCGCTCGGGAAAAACGTCATTCAGAAGTGTCATGGACATGCGTGAGAAACTATCAAAGATGGTTGACGTGGTCAGAGAATTGTACCAAGCTCCAGAACAGAGATGAAGGCCCAGTTTATGATGAAAAGGCTAAAGAGAGAACATATCAAAAGGACAACTAGTTCTGTTTCCTGCAATCCACCAAAACAAGAGGTCTTGGCAGGGACTTATCGATCTTAGATCAGGTCCCCCACCACATATAGACTCAACATGGGCAAACATAAAAGGAAGCAGATCCTCCCATGTCAATCTTCTAGTCCATATTCAGCCCGGACAGCTGCTGAATGCATGAGTGTTCAGGTTCAGTACACGGAAGAACACAAGGCCCCAGCACTATGGTGTGAAGCGGAAACCATCGCCTGTTCTTGCAGCAAACGCAAGAAGACTTATAGGACGTCACATCCATCTGAGCGTGATGATAGCAAACGTGAAGAGGGTATGAAACTTCTTCAGAAGCATGAGAATGTATTTTCTGATCTCCCTGGTGCACTAGCATGATACAACACACTGTTAAAGTGCGGTGAACACCAGTTCGACAGAAAAACCATACAGACTACACATGCTCAGGAAAGAAGACAAGGTTAAAAGAGGAAACTTGACAAGCTTTTGAGTATGGGAACTGATAGAAAGGTCTAGAAGCCCTTATGCTTCACCGATAGTTATCGTTCCAAAGAGTGAATCAGAGCACCCGTATGTGCACAGATAGATTTTCGTCGTTTGAACCAAATGACCCGGTTTGACCCCTATCCGACCCCACGGGTGGATGACATTCTAGATGACCTTGGTGATGCTTCTTACATTTCGACCGAATCCTTGGGGGGAAACTAGAGGATATTACCAAGTGCCCCTTAGTGAAGATGCAAAGGAGAATCAGCCTTTTGCACGCCATTGGCATTTTCAGTACAAGGTTATGCCTTTTGCTATATGGAAGAACAGCACGCAAAATTTCAGAGGTGGTTGATGCTATTTGAAGATGCTCCGGGTATGCAAAAGGTATTGTAGTATGACATCATTAGCTATTCTCGGACCTGGGAAGATCACATCAAACATGTTGACGATGTGTTGTCTAAGATGGCAAAGCCGGACTCACAGCCAAGCCCAAGAAGTGTAATATGTTTGGCGGTGAGGTCACCTACTTGGGTCACAGGTAGGAGTGAAAAGTCAGACCAGATCGGCCAACTGCGTTCAGTTGAAATTACCCTCATCAACCCACACAAAGAAGGAGTTGCGAGTTCTTGGGATTTGATGGCTATTATAGAAGGTTCGTACCCAACTACGCACATGATCACTGCACCCTTGGTGGATCTTACGAAGAAGACTGCGCCCAATGCTGTCAAGTGGACTTCATCATGTCAAGAGGCCTCCAGGTTCCAACAGGCAATTGACTGAGAACCAGTCCTAACCAGGGCCGGACTTCACAAAGGACTTCATCATTTAAGACAGAGCCTCCAATTATGTATTGGAGTGTTTTAGGTCAGAAAGATGATGGTGGTCAGGAGCATCCGATATCCTACGAGTAGGAAATGTGGACCAGTGAAACAAATTTTCCTCCAATGAGAAGAGTGCATCGCATCATATGGCAATCAAGAAGTGGCAGCCATTACTTACTTGGTAGGCGCTTCATCATTCAAATGACAACAACAGGTAGATAATGGTTGGAAGAAAATGAAGGACACGAATGCAAGGCTAATCACTGGGAGTTGGCGTTGCAGACAATACCATATGTGGTGAGTACCGCAGGGAGCCCAGAAAAATGCCAGTGCGGATGCGCTTTCCCGTGTTTAAAATGTGCGTATATTTGGTTGCACTCATGATGGGATGCAAGGATCCTACTTAATGCAAATCATTATTAGTATGTTTCTTTAGAGATAAATTACTATTGTTCCTTTTATTAAATAAATGTGAAATTCGGAAATGACCCTTAGCTTGATTGCTTCTCACGTATTACCTTGCTATGTGGCCAAAATTCAAAGCGTGGTGTCGACCTGATCAACTATGCAGATATTTCTCTTTGACCATGTTTTGAGCAGTGGTGACTGAATTGTGGGTATATCCCATGATGTACTTTGCAAAATATTGTATCTGCATCTGTTTTCTTACTGAACTGTGATGAAGGAAGGAAATTCACAACGGATGAACTGCATATTCTAACACCAAGGTTATTATTCACCCTGACTGAAGAACTTCGATGAGGGATTGGACAGTGACCTGAGTACATGATATGTTCACCCGAACTGCTTCGCGCTATGCACGTTGATGCAAGAATTTATTCTGTGCTTTTATATGCGTTGCATTGGACGCCACAACAAAACGGAATGGAAACATTGACTTGAAATGTTTTAAGAGCTTTGTCATGACTCACATAAAGAACAGGCTCTTCTCTCATGAGATCACGGTTCTCATCCCTAAGTGGAGGGGGAGTGTCATAAAGTCCCCATTTCCCTTTAATTGCTTACCCTTTCCCTTTAGTGCACAAGGAGCCTCTTTAAACTGGGCCCTGACCTACCCTACTCTGAAGATGAGTGCACGGTTGTCCAGCATCGCCGTGGCTATGCTACAAGCCAAAAACCATGCTAACGAGATGGACATAAAATACGCAGAAAATACATTGATTGGACTGCTGTTTGAGTCTTTATTGTGTCGTTGTATATGTTGTCCAAAACATGTAGTAGAGATACAACAACCATGAAAAAGTTTCTTGCTTCCTGGTATAATCAATATGATTTCTTCTTGTGAGCATGCACTCCAAACAAACTATTCACACTTCATTGTTATTGATTTGCAAATTGGGGTTGGCATTAAAGTTTGATTATATATCCGATCGCCACATCCCGGCTTTGAGCTGGGTATTTTGACGTTCGTTCTACTGACAATAGGGCTTATCATTAAATATCATCAATTCCATCTTCAACAGTTGTATATATACTTATAAAAAAGTAGTGCACAACAAAAAAACTCCACTGAGAATCGGGAAAGATTAGATAAAAAAAAATAAACATTTCATCCATCATGCGCCTATATAGATAACTAGAAAATGAAGTGCATAACCCATACACTGGTATTCCTCTATTTGCCGAAATTTCTAAAATGGGAATTAGTTTACGTGACTATCTTCATTTGTTTTAGTTGGACTATTTTTAAGAATAGACGCCCATGAAATATATTTTGAAATCTCTGAAGCTGCATTAAATGTGTTCTAGAAAAAATAAATATTCGTGACCTGCACAGCCGGGCTAAATTAAGGTGGAAATATTCAAACGCTACACTATAATCCAACCAGAACCAAATCGCAATATCGAGGAAAAATGAGAGCATGTGTGCCATCCCGGGGGTGTGCTACATAAATATATAGATAGCATATCGACACTGTTTAGAGTTAATTCAGAGGTGTAGTTAAATTGCGATCAAAAACGACTGGACCGAGATGAATAATCGACGTGTCGTTGTACTCTGGCCCAAAACTACGAACGCGTTCAGACTCTGGCCCAAACTATGAACCCGTTCAAAAGTCGCGTTCAGTCACCTCAGAAAATCCCCATACATAGCTCGCAGGTCCATAATCATTATTGCAAGTAGTCTTTTTCGATAATTCAATCGGAAACCTCTTTGTGTAAATCAATAACAAACAGATTCTTGAGTTGTACCACACTGTGACCATGTGGAAACTCAAAAAAAAGTGGCAAACTTGGTTATTGGGGTTTTGCGTCTTTCCGGTGTAAAGAAACTGAGTGTCCCCATAAGGAATGTCCTAGCCTACCATAGCAACATGTGGTAAACCGTGACGAGGCCAATTTGGTACAGTGCCAGAAGAAAACAAATGATGATAGTTTCAGTTTCAGTTCAGTTTATTCCAGCATACATATCGTACAAGACATAAATGTATAATACAGTATCTTACTATAATTCAAAAAATAAAGGATCAAATTGTAAAACTGTACCAAAGTTGTTGAATAAGTATATGATATGCTTAGGACCAGTAATGGACAACCCGCATACAGCACTAAATGGAGCACACAATAGACAGATGTGTGATAGGACACTCGTCACACGGACACTGTATTATATGACACCGGCGCTCTATCTAAGCCATTTTTGCCACCACAGTAATTTTTTAAAAGCGAGTTGTTAAAAAAGAGCAAGACCTAGGCAACAAAATGTTAATTTCGAAAAACTTCAAAGTATCGGACTGTGGACACAATACTGATCGAAAAACATGCTAGGTGTACTTTGTGTGCCTTACTGTAGTTACCACCCGTATATAACACAAGGGTCGTACTCAATGTGATCTTGTCTCTCCTCTAGTCATTGTCTCCGCACAACCGAAAAATATTAACCCCAAAGACCCACCACCCACTTAACCACTATGGTAATTGTGAGTGATGAGTAAGTAAGTTTGTATTTTAACGGACGCGACATATCCACGTAAAAACTGATCCAGGAGTGCATGGTTTGGGGTGTATACTACTTATATAGGGCTGTTTTGATATTAGAGGGTATCGCGTGCGCATGGCTACAGAGCGCATAGCCCTGTAGCCATGCCGCGTATGTTCAAGGGTATTAGGTTGATCGAGATTACTTTGCAGGGGAGTTTTGGATTTTGTGTACATTTCAATACAAAACCAAATTAAAGCACAGCTGAAAATTCCGCACTGAAATCTGGATGGGTTGAAAACAACCAGTTGAGGGTTTTTCAATTTGGAACCCAATGTTATTGCAGGCAGGTTAAATGTTTCAAATTCATGCGGGACATGACACTGCTACTATTACTGTTCATGGCTATCACTAAGGCATTATTTTGCCATTGATTGAATTTCGAAACATGTGAAAAAAACAATTTAAGATAATACGCTTACCCCGATGCGGTAGTATGTTCACATGAAAAGTACCCACACTATGACTTGAACTGCAGAAAATATATAAGGTTATTATGTTCCCCTGGAGATGGCCAGCAGCACGATAGTGTTGAAAAAGAAACCCATGTGCGCTTAGCCCGTCGAGATTCGACCCGGCGACCTTCGTATACATGCACGACGCTCTAACCGACTGAGCTATCCAGCAGGTTCGGTAGAAGAGCGATAGATCTCATCTATAGGTGTTAGGTTCGAAAGGTTATGTCTTTGACTACGCCTTCAAATGCCATTGAAATAGTCAGGGGGGGTCGGACCCGATCTGCCTCGATTTGGCATTGGCGGATTTCCAAACGGTCATTTAGGGAATTCTTATGTATTTTCTACCGCAGCCGCGGTCCAAGTAACATTGCAAAATCAAACTTTTAAGCCTTCTTCGGTCAAACATATGAGTAAATCATGATAATATAAGAAAAAATATTGACTCAAAATCCGTCGGGGTTAGTGGATTAACCCCGCTGCCAAAATAGGTAATTTCCATAACGGCCATTAGATTTAAATTCGTGACCAGGCCTAGCCTTAGTCAAAGTCGTGGGGACCGTTCGTAGGCGTAGAGCGCCATCCTACCGTTAAGTCTTTGAATAAGACTAGCACTGGGTTATGCGAAAGGTGATGCTGTTCTGTTGCTGTTAGGTTGCATTCCTACCCCCCTGAAACTAGTCTTTACTACAGCATAGTCTCACATCTTGATTGGTTACGCTGTGTGACAACGGGAGAACAGAATGCTTGCTGCTTTGCGTATTGTAGTTATAAACGCGTAACGAGATGGAATAGTTTGGTCTTGTCACGTGTCAGGTCCAGGTCACGGTGTCAGGTATCAGGTATCAGTGGCCTCGGGGGCGACGATAGATATAAATCCGACTATGTGTAATCAAGGTCTGTTACGGGGCCCTCTGCCCAGAGTACTATTATTTTTTCAAAAGACACGTTTATATGTCTAAACAGTACAAAATTACCTTTTCCCTACTGATTCAAAACCGGCGTACGATGACAATATCGTTTTTTTTTTTTTCCAATGTAGAGGGATACGTACGTCATTTTACCTGAATGGGTCCCCGAAGCAAACTGATAAAACAATCAATGCCGTTACGCGCGTTCGTGACGTCATTCAAAATCTTTATTTTTCCAAACATTGGCTGTGATTCCCATAATAAAATTCCTTTTTAAGATTCAACATCTGTATTTGTCTTAATAATTAATATTCATTGTCCCCGACATGAAGTGAAAAAGATGGGTGGTCCATAAGTCTACTAACAAAAAACTTAGTCAGGCCGGCTAAATACCCTTACCGTGGACGTAATGAGCAGACGGATCCCCGTTTTATTAATAGCCGGCTTACAGCCACTTGCGGCGGCTGCGGGGGCTTATGCGTAAAGGCCTGTGCGGCTTGCCATGAAAGGCGCTCAGCACATTCAGAGAAACCATAATACCAGGAAACAGATTTTGACAAGAAGCTCGATTTTAGAAGCAGGAGGAAACCGGAGTAGTAACCGGACGGAAAAACCTGCCGGGAAAGAACGGTATGGATCGAGAAACCAATTTCACATAAAGCCACCGAGAACGAGCTCCTGGCGCGAATCGAGCCCGAGACCTCATTGGTGAAAGGCGAGGGGAGATACTGCTGAAGTGATTGTTGCTCACCATTTGTATCAGGGTCACCATTTTGTTTTCATACTGTAGTACTAGCAAACATTTATCATCTAAAGTTTATAAAGACACTATCCAGTGATTGAAAATATTTGAAATTTGCAGGAATGCTTCAAAGTGAAGGATAAGTCTGTAGAATTCTCCTAAGTTTACCTTTACAGCTGTAGAATTAACAGAAAAGGAAGAAAACTGGCAGATGTTCCAAGATACGATTCTCATTCAATTACGTGTTGTAGTAAGTGTCCGTTCGGACAGGCAGTAACGACTAAAATCTCTGATTCTGTCCTTATTAGGTGGCTTCTGGTCTTATCATTTGCAGGGTATGTTTAGGATACCTGTACTTGTTACGTACATGCAAAAAATCTGATCTTTTGTTGATTTTTTTCGATTTGCCGATAGCAAATCACATGATAGGTCTTAAAGGCCGTCTCAGAGATTCAAAAATATATATTTTCTGGAGTGGATAATTAAAATTAGTCATCAAGACTAAGGACAGTTATACCTGAAATGCTCAATTCCAAAGTTAGAGAGATGGATCGGAGTTTCAGTTTTCATGAAAGTAACATTTATACCTTATAATAAACGGTGCCAGGAGGATACGTGTTCTAAGAAAATTCTGGAATGGATCCGGAATTTGATAACAAAAGTTGTGTTTTTTTATTTGAAGGACTTCGATTGAGCTAGTTATTTCACACACAATTGCTAGTATAGGGACAAAACATTATATAATGCAAAAACTACGATTTTTTGTTGAAAATTGAGTCGCGAATCAGCTTTAATGTTCGATAAATATCTATAATGCTTTTTATAAAATTGTTAATGATTGTTTTTCAAGATTGGAGAGAACGTGATCATGATTTTGGAAAAAACCTGTGTTGTAGTGGAGACAAGTAAGGCTGAATGGGAAGGGCGATATTGCAGCCAAGAAAGAGACAATGTCTGCGAGTACGAGTGCCAGTAGCGCTGGGTAAGATTACCTTCTCAAAGACGTAGCAAGTTTCACTTTGAATCTCTCTCTCTCTCTCTCGCCATATCCTATATTATTATATACGAAAGTAATAAAAGACGTGATATTAACCTTTTAATATCATCAGACATTATTTTCACAAAAGTGGTCTCTAGACCGGGGGGGGGGGGCGTGGCAAGTGGCAATCACAATGAAATGGATATGGGTATATGGTGTAAAGGCTGACGCTTCGAAAACCCATGGGCATAGGAGGACTAACATATAGGGGTTCTTGGGTGAGAGACAGCCAAAAATGCCCCAAAATAGGGGTTTTCAGGGTGGCTCCTTGTCAAAATCATTCCCCAAATGGGGCTTTTTAGAAAATTATGCAAAATTCCACCAAATAGTAGGGGGGTCTTTGTGTGAAAATTGTCCCCAAAATAGGGGGTCGTCGGATGATAAAATTGTAAAAATAATCTGGGGTCTGTGGGGAAATTACAAAGTTATATGGGGTCTTTGGGTCACAGTGATGTTGAAAATGGGGGTCTATCTTAAAAGACTTACATGCGGTCACCTCCATGATGGGAGTGCCACCCCCCGGCTCGAAAATATATGTTCGGAAGAAATAACGGTTCATGAGATTCATATGTAGCCTATTAAAAAAAGGAACGGACAATGTTACAAAGGAAACATCTAGCAACGCCTCAAAGCAAGGCCTAATAAAAGAAAGAAACAATAATGAACGTACTGATGGACCCAATTTTCATATGTCTGATTTATATCTAATTGTGGGCTTATCCCGTGGGCTATCCTGTAGATGACGATTATCAAAGTAAGTATTCCATGGCATGGAAAAATTATTTTGCTTGACATTATCCCGTATGAATTGAACAATTAGGGCCTATATCAAAAATAAATATAGGATTTTAAATAAAACCTGGGGAATCGGTTTATAATTTTACTTGCATGAATGGCGAGAAAACGGCGAAAACCCTTGATTTTGTGCTACAAATACCGTTATAATAAACTCTCGGTTATGGACGTCGCTTTGGCGTCCGTAGTGTTAAAAACTTGAATGTTTGTACTTACTTGAGGAATGGACATAGGTAGGTACACTGAGACCAAACAAGATGATGTTGTCCCTTAATTACATAAAGATTACATAATGGTCGTGAATGTATTAGAAACACCCTTGGTTGGATGAAGGTAAACTGTACCTACTTTTATTCATCCTCATATTCATATTCGTGATCAAGTATGTTGGTTATGAGTTCTGGAAGTAGCTGCTTTTGTAGCAGTCTTTCACTGGGATGATATACCCTAGTAGGAAGAAGAGTACTAAGGACCACAGGAAGACTTCGCTGGGCTGGCCAACTCGCATGAAAACGATCCTTTGGAACTCGGCTGTGTGTGACGTTAATGTTGGCGACAAACGGGTATAACAAAGGTCTCAACGGGAAGGGGCATCTTTGAGAGACAATGAAAGTCTCATACCCCTTACGTCTCCGAGGGAAGAGGAAAATGACTATCAACCTGACGATCACCCAAAAAAATATTTTTTCAACACATGCTTGACCAATAAATTGAGTATTGGATACATTGAATCCAATTTATACCAGATTCGGGGTTAAGTGCAATAGGGGTTCCTTCATATGTGAGATGTCAAAGGCCATGAAACTAAGTTTAAAGGTCACTGAGGGTCAATGATATTGGATCATTAATCCATTTTTATACCAGACTTGGGGTAAGGTGACAATAGGGGTCCTTCATAGTGGATGATGTGAAAGGCCATGAACCACGGTGTGTCTAAAGGTAATCTGAGCGTCAAGTTCTCAGACTGCTAGGTCCAGAGGGATGACGCAAGTTGAACTTGCAGTATTTTTTCCTAAAATGAGTGAGCTGACTTTGGAAGAGTTTCGTATTGGACGGTTACTAACGCGTACGCGAGAGGGTGCAAAAACGTTTGAACCACCCATCACCACCAAATCAATTTTCTAATCCAGGGTACACCGCAACAAATAAAAATTTACGATAAATACCCAGCAAGTATATTGGCAACGTTTTACCTTTAAAATTAAACTTATAAACTGATGATTTAACAGAAATAGTGGTGTACGATTTGCATAATACTCGGTACTTTACCGTTATTTTTAGCGAGTATATTGTACGAAGAGGACATGTAATTTGTAGGGTGAAAATACGTGCATTTTATGCCAACGTTTTTTACCTGTTAGATTACAGAAACTGCTGCTAATATCTACGATTAGCATAATTATAAACTTGTTCTAGGCACAATTATGTATACCAAATCAGCATGCATCAGTGACACTCAGAAACCTGATGAAACTGCTCTGAAACAACAACAACAACAAACAACAAAAAAAGTTGTGAAAATCAACCTGAAAACCCCAAATGGGCTGAAAATAGATCAAAACGCTAATTTTGGAAAAAAAAAAACTTCAGATATTCCGGGTTACTTGCAATGTGGTATATCTATGAAAATATTGAAAGTTGGGTCTAAACGGTAAAATTTACTAAACTGATCCAACAAATAAATAGTTGCAATACACACTCCACACAGGTCCCCTAGCGCTTGTGGATGACTGGTATGATGCAGGTTTGCCCTGGTATGTGCAGCTCAAGGCTGTTTGAGAGGTCTCTTTATTATGACAAAACCAGAATAAAACAAAAATATCACCGGCGGACACACGTTTAACACGAATTTGTATATTATTACACTGACTTCATCCTGCGTAAATTTTACGAAAAATTCATGCGGGCAAATATGATTTTTTTCTAAAAAAATAGTTAAACACGTGTCTCTATGGAAAAAGGACATATAGAGGGCGCTATAACATACATATTCTGACATGTGCAGGCCTATATGGTAAGATTCCCGCCAATGGAGTTTTCTGATTTTTGCAGATGTAATACGCTCATGCAAATCCCTACTATATCGTTGTCAAAATTGTGTCGCAATGCTTAAAATTGAATCTTAAAATTAAAATTAGTAGGCACCAAAGGTCAACATCCATTGAATTCAATGGGGCTCTTGCCCTGTTTTCCCCCTATTCGGGTAGTAGGCATTTAAAAGACTCAAAATATACCTTATTTTTATCCTATGAGCGCCTCTATAATTGCACCGTTTTTTTATCCAAATCGGAGTATTTTTAAATTTGACCCTGTTACAAATTGAATTGAATTACCCTTTTTATTGATTTTTGCTGTTTTAGACTATAACTCCAAAACTTTCGGCCGCAGATAATATACAATACTTACATGGTTTGAGGGGAAATAGTGCAATCTACTTTCCCGAGGTAGTGGCCTGTAGCCGTACCGAGGGAAAATGGGAAAAAATAGTTGCACTATTTCCCGACATAGCAATGTAGTATTGTTTATGTACACCTAATAAAATATTTAGATGATAATGGCATTTTCAGAAGTAACTTTGGAGACCATATCGTGTTGACTGTAAGGTGTTTTGCATCAGACATGACAGAAATCGCCCCATACAAACTAGTCCAAAGTCGCACCAATTTAGTTTCAGCTTCCGCAGCGCCCAGGAGAAATTAACTTCCTTTTTCCGTACAGTAATCTGAAAAGAGGTTAAAAGCCTTCTGGACGACAATCGCGTTGTTTTGTGCATGTTATTTTTGTAATTAACGCAGCAATCTGTCGTCGTACAAAGACGCTGACCCGACTACTGGCCAGCCCATTTTGTGTTGTTGTTGTTAAACAACGGAGGAGTTCCTTCTTTTGGAGAACCATAACAAACTACAAGGGCGTGCAAAAATGCTAACATAGATAAACTTTTGCTCTGGGTACGAGATATAGGAAATTATCAAAATCCGCATGGAAATAGCGCAAATTCACTGATAGCTCATTTATCATAATAATACTAATAAATAATAATATTTAATTCTTATAACGCGCGCCAAATTCCCCCACCGAAGTGCTCAGGGCGCCGCTGTGGAGGCCTAGGCTTGCTACAACCACAAACGAGAAATCCGAAGAAAAACGCAAAGGAAGGTATTATGGGCCTGGCCGGCGCAATTGACAATGAAATGGGAAGATTTATGCCCATTACCTCATGACTATTTATAAGGTGTAATACTACAAACTAACCTTTTTGGAATCCTTAATATGATTAAACTATTAACTTGGTATACTTTTCATCATGATTGGATCAATGTAAAATTTGGCCCGTCTTTTGACACTGGAATCCAGATTCCCCACCCCTACGATAACTCACTTTTTTGGTAAATGTGACACCCATACCTACCAAAAACAGTGAAATCCGCTTCTTTAAAAAAAATTCACAGATGAAACTACTTTAGGGTCATCCATGCCAAAAACACAAGGGGGGAATCCACCTCTCAAGATTTTGGTGAAAATTGCAGAAACATTTTATGTGGCTACAGGGAGGTCAAAGGAAAAAAATTCAAATTCCATTCCGTTTTGAAGTTATGGGCCCTCAAATTCAAGTTTACGAATCGCGACGATAAAATGTGATTAAGTATTAAAAAAAACTTTATTAATGCTAGTTATATATTCAGTAGTTGCCACTTGTTGCATCAATAATCAAGCAGTAGAATTTCTGTATCCCCCTAGTAAAAGTAGGCCTCAAATAGTTGAGGTGCAAAATGCGACTAAATTGGGGGCACACACATAGGAGGGCGCCGTAAGGTGATGCGTACACCTGAAATGAAGTTCTAGCATTTAAACAAATATTTAGCATACACTATAACAAATATTGTGATAGAAGTTTTAGTTTTGTATTTTTGATGTCTTCATTGAAAAAAAAGGTGGATTTACATATAAAGACTAATACATTATGGTCAGTTTGGTTTAAACGTTGCTGAATTCAAAAACTTTTCATCTAAAAAGTACTTTGGATTTTTTCATCACCGCAGACCACTTAGATGTGATCAGTATAATCCAAAACATGTCCCAAAAATTCCTACATAGGGGATGAGCAGGCCATCAAAAGTAGCCTTATTGGTATCACCTGGGGGGCAAAGAGGCACTGATACCAGGGGGTCCTAACACTATGGAGACACAAAATGTATGATGGCCATGCTGTAGGGGTAGCTAAGTGAGCTAGGGGCTGCAAAAGATTAACAGGGGTCAAAATGAAAAGTGGTCCAAGGTTTGTTGAATTGCATACCAAATGTTCGTATGATCACCAAGGAGTAATAAATGTATAGTTTGTACTATCTCCGACTTACCACTATGGAGTTATAAGCCGAAAAACCTTATTATAGGTCAAAGGTTAAATTTAGCTTCTCAGGGTCAAATATTGAAAAAATGCTTCCAATTTCATTGGAATGGTCTCATATTATTTGTAAGATCACAAGTAAAATAAGGATAGTTGGGACATTACAATGTTATAGTAAAAATACACACAATAACCCTATACCCCTACGAGGTATAGGGTAGTACTAATGAGGTGTGGAACTTGTTAATTTCACATTGCAGATGCTCGAAACATTCCTATTTTAATGTGGGACATTATAAACAATATGAGACCATTTCCACGGAAATAAAGCATTTTTTAGTATTTGACCCAGTATTGTAGAAGCTAATTTAACTTTGAACCTATAATAACGGTTTCGGGCTTATAACTCCGCTAGGTTGTAAGTCGGAGGGAGGATAGCACACTTACATTTTTTAATCCTTGTGATTCATACGAACAGTTGGTATGCAATTCTCTTTTTTTTTTTTTTTTTTTTTTTTTAACAAACATTGGACAACTTTTAAATTCTGACCCGTATAATCTTTGCGAGCCCCTAGATCTCGCTTAAGCACCCCTACAGAGTGGCCATCATACATTTTCGTGATGTCATAGTATGGGGTAGCCTGGTATAAATTGCCTCTTTGCCCCCAGGTGATACCGACCAACATGCCTGGCTCCCCACTAACATGACATGTTTGGTGAAACAGTTCAAAATTTTCCTAGTACTTAGTCAACAATTTTTGCTCTTTTTTCTAGTATAGGTTTCTGAATTGCAACTTTAAACCAAAATGGGCCAAACTGCTTCATCTGTTTTTTACTGAAGGACAATCAAAAATACCAAAACAAACTTTCTCACAATGATGTGTATAGTGTATGCTAATATTTGTTCAATGACTAGAATCTTCATTTACAGGCGTAGGCATCGAGTTAGCGCCCTCTATGTGTGGCCAAAAATTTAGTCCATTTTGCAGCTGTGCAATTATATGAGGGCTTATTTTTACTTGTTAATTGTAGTCACAAGAAAACTGAAATTCACCAGCGTAATTAATGAGAAAAAGGCACCAAAGATGCTACATTTAAAACATGGTCTTCTGAAAAGCTTCCCTTTTAGCAGGTCCGTAAAAAACTTGAAAGCTCTTTTAAACTTTATGCAAAATCGAATGGAATTTGAATTTTCCTTTTGACCTCCTCTGTAGCACCACAAAATGTACCTTTTGACTGTAATTTCAACAAAATCTTAGAGGTTATTTTGGCATGGAATGACCCTTTAGAGATTACTACCCAAGGGAAGGACCAAGCCACGATTGGCAGGTTGATAACAATACGAGTCTCACAGTACACACTACAACCTAGCAACAGAAAGTTGTGCGTCAATTGTGGGTAATTTCCCGACGATAAATCAGTTTATCGAATAAAAACATAAACTACATATCGTCGTAATTCCATTGATTACTAAATCCGTTGAACCGGCAATATATCGTTCGCCGCAATCAAACAGTATGTGTGAGAGAATTAGAACGAACTAGCCCATTTCGTTTAACCTATTTCCAACTGAGCTTCAGTATGCTTTGTTTCATATCATTTGCACTTCCTTTTTCTAAAGTTTCTTTTTCCATCTCCATCCTGCATATCATTGTTTCATTGTGTTGAATTAATTTTCGCATCTACATTTGCATTTGTTTATTTTTTTTCAATTAAATTTCCGTATTCCAACGTTCTTTTTTCAAGGTTCCACATATGTTTTAATTTTTAAGCGCGTTAAAACCCAAAACGGCCATTTCTGTCCATTTTTGAACCTCCCCATCTTATCCAATAAGATAACCCCAAAACATGTTCCTGAATAGCTTTCACGCCGCTATATCAACTCATGTTCATGTCTCCTAAAAATAATATTCCACATATCCATTACAAGAAGTTGACGGACATCCTCAATAGAAGAATTTAGTAGAAGAAAAAGATAGCACCATACCCCAAAAAAATTGCAACAGGAAGGTTTTTTAGCATTTTCTGGGAGTTTAAGGTCATCTTAACAATATATCAAAAGTTGCAGAAAATCGAGTCCCAGAAGGGTTCACACTATGACAAAACAAAAAGGGCCGCCATCCGCCATTTTGAAACATAAATCCTCATATCTCTGGCAATAAATAAATGAGCTAGAAGGACAAACAAGATGTATTCACTAATTCGAGCATAAAAATCCATTTAATGGGTTTTATGAAGTTGTGAGAATCAGCTTGACCTATAAATCCAATATGGCCGCCATCCGCAATATTGGAAAGTACAAATTCGTGTATCTCTGGTATCGGATGGGCCAAAAGGACAAACCAAGATGTCATTTCTACTAATTCTAGCATAACAAATCCATTAAAATTGGTTTTATGAAGTTGAGATACTGACCTCTAAATCCAATATGGCCTCCATCCACCATGTTTAAAAGTAACAATTCTTTCATTGTGGTACCACATGGGCCAAAAGGACTATATGGTGTTATTTTTATTTAATTGTAGCATAAGAATACTTAAGACTTGATGGTGTTGTAAAGTTTGGAGCACCTTGATGTCTTCAAAATTGCCCACTGTCCGCCATTTAGAAAAATGAAACCATAAATTGCGATTTGTCCAAATTCGTAGCCATATGTTTTTTTATCAGCTATAAATCTATCACCATTTGACATTATGTTTGTTTACAGTGAAATTGATGAATTCTTGAAGTACAAAAGTCAATTTCACCTCATCACCAAATGAATGGGCAGAAACACTTGTGTGCCGTAGATGAGATCAACACATTTATAACTATTACTATTTTGATCTACGTTGCATCATCTGAGACTAGTTAGTTCTTGGTCCATTTTTAGCGTGGAATGTCCACAAGCTGTGGTTTGTAAACTTTTTTTGGAAAGGTCCTGTTTCGCATAATGATTCCAAAGCCTGATTGCTGATCATGAAGAGGGACACCATTGAGTTGCATCCTGCATCTTTATATCGATTCAGGATCTATGGGTTTTGTACAAAATACCCCGGGAACAAGTTCGTAACACAGGGTTACAATGGATGACTTGAGGAAAACACATTCTTGGCCAATGAAAATATTCTTGAAGTAGTATCGCAACCTATAACATATGTTTGGAAAAAGAACAGACAGGAGCAAATGTCATCACTAAATAAGCGATTCAGAAGCTTGAAAATGTCATTACCGCCATATTGGAGAAGTAGTATCGCCAGATCTGTGTTTTCTCCAATTGGAGTTTTGTGGCCACTTATGCCATGGGGACTGCTATTGTTGCTATCAGCAACAGTCATTTTTCCAAGCAAAATTTGTGCATTTGATATGTACCTTATTTGCCGATCCTAGTTTTGCGGACGTTAATCTGAGCTGTCTTTGTGTTGGTTCACAAGTGTATCCATGAAGACAACAGATGTTTTGCCATACTGCCTCAACTGTTGAAAGATGCATAATATCAGCATGCAACGGCGTCAATTGTTCATTTCACACGATCTCCCTTCCCCCCCCCTGTAAAAGAGAAACTTCCACAACAACATAGTGGATAGGTAGTTGGCACTGTTCTAGGGGGCAGCAGCCTCTGGGAGGCACACACATTCGAGACGGGCCATCAGAAAATTGTGCTTTGTCTGGCCTTACTTAAAACATTGCTTGCTCAAAAAATGAATGCGCGATATGGTGACAGCTCAGGCAAAAGCACCTTTTAATGACAGTTCTCCGATTGTGATAACTACTCAGGAATTTTGAAATAACAGAAGGCTTGGTCATCAGCTAACTTGACAGCTCCGAGCAGATACAAGGGGTCTTGACGTTAGCTTTCCATCTTTTAATTTTAGCTTCCATTGGTTTGACTGTACCTTGCCTACTTGGAACACGATCTGTACTTGGATTTACAATTCGTCACCAGAATTTATCCATTTGAAAAGTTTTCTCAAGGACTTTCTCCTGTGTGAAGGGATGCTGTTAAACTTGGCTGCAAGCTTTGCACAGTCATTCTTGTCTCTTTTCATTGTGTGAAGGTTTGAGGTTATAGATTGATTATGCAATTTTACAGTGACCACTATGGCAAAGGCATTCTTTGTCTTCAATGGATACATTGGTGCAAAATAACACAAAAGACAACACACATGAACATCGCAATACTAGGATCTCAAAAATAGTAACATCAAATGCAACAAGATTTCAGAAAAAAAGACTTCTCTCAACTGATTCTGAATAAAACAGGATCTTTAAAACTAAGTGGTGACCGAATTTGGCTTATGAGGTTTGGCAACACTGCAGTGTGTATGCATAAGCAACATGAAGCATGAGGATCACGCCGTGGACCAGCTGGTGTTATTAGCGCATGTTGAATAATTGCCTGGTACCCACAAGTGAAAACAGTGTTCAGATTGTATGAAATTTGGCCGAATGTTCAGAAGGGTCGGATGCCAACTACAATAATTTTGAAAGTTTAACCCAAAAAATCCAAAATTGACGCCTGCCTTTCTTCCGGAAGGTTTTGTATTGGAGTACCTCCTCCATGCGGATGTCGAGTGCACTCGACACAAGCATTAATTTTTGGTCAATTTTGGATTTTGGCGGTTTAAACATTTTCAAAATTATTTATTCGTGGGCATATTCAAATTTCAGCCTAAAATGGAATTGAAATGAGTCCAACAAGCCTATTCTTTGTTTTTAGGGGTTTTTTAGATGGTTTCCCAAAATGACTGCAAATATTTGGCAACTGTCCAAATGTCTCTGACTTATGTTTATAAATTATACACCAATTGTCCAGCACCGGAAGAGAGTTAAAATCCGACATCGCCAATAAATCCCTCGCTAGTCGAGTGGTTAAGAATGTTGTCTTAATATGTGTATCGCAGGTTTGAACCCCCACTCTGCCACAAAAATTTTTTGAGAAATAATTTGTTTCGAATGTTGTTAAAGTGAAATAGACGCTATTGTGTAATTCACAAGTTAACAAGTTAACAGCAGTTTCAGGGGAGGGAGGTGCGTAGCCTTTTTATTGTTTCGCCAATGATTGACAGCAGCCATTTGATATCGTCATACAACGGATGCCACTGACCTTCGGGCGGTGTTCTATTTGATTTATATGCTCGTTTATAGCACAACATAATTGTGGTAAAATAACAACAATTAAAAAGCCTACTCATATCGGACATTAATCTCTTACTTGTTTACAATGTCGCTTAGGTAGACCCTCTCCAGGGTCTGTGGTATAAACGACTGGTAATGAAGACTGCCAATCTCTACTTGTATAACCTGGAATGCCATGCACTGCCATGTTGGTGAATTCCACTGTTGAAAATGTTACTTTCAAATAATGAAATAAATAAACTATTTTAATTATATATTTCAAACCTACGGATCCTAAATTTAGAAAGCAGAGCCGAGACTGTGGGACAGTCTACCTAAGGGCAACATGTGGTCCACGGTATGACTGCCGGCTCATGATCCGAAGGTCGTAGGTTCGTTGCGGCCCAATGTGGTGTGAACGTGCAAGGCACTTGATCTCGCTTGCCTCGTCGACCCAAGCGATATGGGGTGGTATGCGGATATTAAATCTAGTGCTGATAGGATGTGCGCTTGGCCTGCTGCCGCCCTAGATGAAGCGAAATGATTGTGACGATTTCAGACGGAGCGTAATAATAAACTAGCAACAGCGCCTGATCTTTAGAGGAATGGCGCTTTATAAAAACCAATATATATTATTATTATTATTAAGAAAGTGAAAAGTAGCCCAAAAGTCGCGAATTCGCGGTCTTAGTCTCGTGACCAGTACACGGTGGGTGTTCAACAGTCACATTAAGCGAATAACTCACCCAACCAGTGTGAGGAGTCGGGCTCGTTCAATGGATTGGTTAAAAAATTCGAGATCTTGAGACAAAAACACATCGAACGCCAGTAGAGACTATTTCACAATCCTAGATGAGTTGATGAAGTGTCTTTGTACTGAAATCGGGCTGAAAAAAATGCAAGAAATTCTTTCATAGGTTGTTTAGGCGGTAGTATTGACATTATGGAAGTTTACTTTAGGTCTGTTCCTTTGAAAAGCATGATGAATGAAACGCACGTTGGTATGATAGCATGGAGCAATCCTCTAAGCTGACTAAGGGGGCGATCGACCTAAACGAAATTCACAAGACTTGTTTGTGGTGAATATCGCAGGTAGGCGTGGCAAAGTACACCCACCAAGTACTGGGAAAGAGACTAGGTAAGCTTTGCAGTTCGCGGGTCGAGTAGGCGAAAGTCGCCCCTTAGGATACAAATCGCGGGTTTCATTATCACCGGAGTTTCACCGGAACGGGCTTGGGTTTAATTGGCTGAGAGAAAATGTAAATAGACTAGTATAAGACACCATCCTAATTCATATATATTCAATTCATATTTATAGCCATCAAACATTATTTTATTACAGGTACTGCACAAATAGAACATTGATTAATAATAATTGAAATACAAATATTACATATTGTGATCGGTATAAATAAAGTTTACTGGACGAGGAAACTGCGAAACGCAGAGCGTGTAACGCATGCCCTCATTCAGAGAAACAAAAAATAAAGTTTGTCACCTGCTCGTGTGGAGTTGTTATGTCATATTGGGCAGAAATCATGCGAGTGGAGAATTTCCCCTCCAAAAACATAAAAAAATAGCCTTTTGCATGGCGAGATGAGAATTCCACTTATCAAGCACCTATTTGAAGTTTTCCAATAACCTAGCCTATAATTCTATGCTTTCACTAGTCAATAAGTTCTATCGAGGCGAGCGTCTTGTTTAATCTGTCAGGTTTATTAGACATGAAAGATTAAAAACCACAAAACAAAGCAATTTAATCAAGGCGGTTGCCCTGACTACGCACAATCACTGCACCTGACCACAATGTGGAATTAGTGTGGTTTTATAGGTATGACTAGTAGGATCCACTTACACAACAGACCACAGAGAGTGTACCAATATATTAATTAAATTTATCTTTCTCTCTACCGGTAGCCACGCCAGCTTCTATGATATAAATCACTGATTTCAACAGTCCGCAAACACATGAAAAATCATTAGATTTGAGATAATTCAGTGTGAAAAAAATAAATAAGAAAGATTGTGGATTTTTCGCAAATCGCCTTGATGAAGGCTAGTTCCTGGACTAAGGTTTTAACGGAAAGTTTGCTTCTCATAAATGTTTTTACTCAAGTCAAAATAATTAGCTATATTTCTTCAAGGCAGGCTTTCTCAATCGTTAAATTTCTCCCAGGTTCATTTTAAAGGGGAAACAATGGCATGAAAGAATATTCAGATGCATAAAGAACTGAACCTTACGAAAAATAGTTTCTACAAATTTTGAAAATTGTGTCTGTTTCGTCAGGATCTGGTCATCTTAGACCCTATTTATTGAAGCTTAAAAGGTCTCATCCTACTTGGCAAAGGGTGGAGTCAATTTATCTAGAAACAAAAAAAAATCTCCCATCACCATGTCGTCATATCGTAGATCAGATTTGTGTGAAAAAATAAACGGCATTCGTGAGATTGTTGTTACTTTTTACTTTTTATCCAAATTTGTTTGGCCTTTCTGCCTCTTTTTGACATGAGCGGTTAGGGTAACATTTATTGTGCATCAGCCAAATTAAGTAAAATTTTTTTAAAATTTACAGCTCCTGTAAAGGATTCTGGAAATGCAACTTCATGTACCCCTTTTTGGGGGGAATTACTCCACTGCTACCTGAGCTGAACACCCACTCTGTGATGACACCTTCTAACAACGATACCAGGACTATGTCATGCACACATTCTAACAGGATAAACACCACCTCTGTGAGGACACCTCTAACAGCGATACCCGTCTCAAACAGTAGGACCATCCGACCTTTCGACTTGCTAATCAACAGTTGAAAGTTCTCTGCTACACTGGGAGTGAGAGGTTTTCTCCATCTCGACAGTTAGGAGTTCTTCTGCTCTATCGAGAGTTCAGATTCTAAGCCTATACAACCTTTGCAACCAACTAGGAGGTCACTCCATCCGATGTTTCTACGGCTATATCGACATCTCGTAAATCTAAGGTGTAACTGGAGTGTACCAATCCAACGGTTCAAATGCTGCAACCACTAAAAAGTCGGTAACCGTAAGTCACGTGTATTCGATCGCACCTTCTTAGATTTTGTTAAAGCTACTTTCATCTAGTTTTCCGACCGAACAATGCAATCGAGAGGAAAAATGTAGCTGTGAAATAATATGTCACAATTGCCTTAATTTATGTATACAAGAGTAGAAACAGACAAGAATTACTTTTAAAACGTCATCAAAATAACCAAAAACAATGTGCCATAATTTAGCCGACAAACCAAAGATCGATGAAATACATAAGCGTAAAGAGTTTCGGCAGAAGGTAGACTCCTACCTCCAGCTTCTAACGTAAAAAGAAAATATCAAAATTGCACACAAATTCCAAATTGGTAGAGTGATTGGATTGCCCTTACCTAAGAGTGTCCGTACGTGACATCCAGGACAT
Organism: Ophioderma brevispina; assembly: GCA_023653785.1. Taxonomy (NCBI): domain Eukaryota; kingdom Metazoa; phylum Echinodermata; class Ophiuroidea; order Amphilepidida; family Ophiodermatidae; genus Ophioderma; species Ophioderma brevispina. The sequence goes on along the minus strand of JAMKCH010002094.1, from coordinate 59,077 downwards.
CGTGTGCGCTATTGCTTTAATATGATAAATATTTAACCTATAAAATAAGAAAAAAAGTCATACAAGTTTGGAAATTCCTAAAGATTAACACACACTGTGACGTCACCATGTTTTTTTCCACTCCATTATTGTTGCACGAAGGAGTGAATAACAATAACACGCCATTATGGAAACGCGAATGCTTTCGCGGATGATACGAATGGCGGGTTATGGGATACATTCTCTCGATTCGCGCAAAAACAATTGCAGGAAAAAAACAATACAAAGCAGGTATTACCATATGGGCACGATTTAGAAATAGATTTGCTTAGTATTTTACGGCGGCACAAATTTAAGTCACAAATGAATAAAAAATCACGGAAATAACAATATATACCCATACAACGAGTCAATTTTTGGTTCGTTCCTATTTAGTTTGGTGTTGTGTCATGTTTTTCTAGTGTAAGTTAGGAATTCGCACGAACTTGTCTCGTTACGCTACTAGCTTTTTATTGTGTCAGAACGTCGAGAGTCGATTTGCCATATTTTGCAACTCATAAAAAATTCTGTTGTCGTTTGAGAGGAATCCTTGAGACAACTTATGTAGTTGGTCCTTATATTTCATGAATCGTTACAGCTACCAGTTCATAATCACTTTATTCCCGTCAAACTTGTCAAGCTTATCCCCCTTCTTGTACTTAGGACCTAGATAGAATCTTTTGTTACAGTATTGTTTTAATATTGTTCAAAATCTAACCGGGAAACTCGTGATGTGGCCCCTTTTTGTATCTTTTGTGCGTGTCTTTATATCGGATTTTAAGTTGGCCGTACTGTTTATATATTTCTTCTATGCTTCAATCATAACTCAATAGCTACCCCCTTCTCCTACTGTAACATTTGTGTACACAGTATATGCATGGACATTTCAGTTTGTTTTATATGAAATAATGCGAATTAAAACATTTCATTTTTCATCGCTAATAAGACCACAACGAGGACATTTTCTAGAAAGCTAGTCCCCCATTGTTTTTCGAAACCCGAGGTTTTGCCTATTTGAAATGTTATCAATATATTAGATCACACCTGAGTAATAATTAAGCTGAATAGACCCGTCTTTAGTAAGAACGGGTGATATTGTAGTATGACTTGATTTTTTCTGTCGTGCACGACAGAAAAAAATCAAGCAGCTTTCTATAGAGCCAATGAAGTCAAAAAGGTATGCGATACCCAGGTTTTCATGTTTTGTTAAACAATTGTTTTTTAAATTTTGCTCTTACGGGTTAGTTTTTAGTGAGTGTAGGCATTAAATAAAAAAATTGTTTCCTTTAAATTTTAAAGGGAGTAGTACGTAGGAACTCCTTTTTCCCGCGAAACTTTTTAGTCGGCCACGATTTAAAATAAATTGAAACACTTTCCTCAAAAAATTGATACGGTATAAACTTACGATTTGCAAACCTGTATAGAGCGTAAAGCCGATAGATTTTGGCATAATAGCGGGGAAAAAATGAGACAACGCACCGCACACTATACTAAACTCCCACCTTATCCATACGGTCCTATTTTATCCTGGCAATGATCCAGGGGCGGAGGAAATACACAATTACCGCATGAAAATCCCTTGTTACCATATAGAGTCATCAGTCGATCAGTATATTCCGGAATTCTGAAAGTGGGCATTTACTGGCGCATAAACCCCGAAGCTGCGTGCAAGTGGAGGTAAGCTGCTATACCAACTAAAACGGATCCGTCTGCTCATTCAGTCAACGGTAAGGGTATTAGCCGGCTGACTGTTTTCAGTTTGTAGACTTATGGACCATCTTTTTCACATTCATGCGGGGACAATTGAATATAATTATTGAAAGAACAATTTTATACAGATGTTGAATCTTAATTAAAAAGGAATTTTATTAGGGAATAACAGCCCCTTTTGGAAAAAAGAAAGATTTGATTGACGTACGGCATTGCTTGGTTTATTATTTGGCTTCGGGGACCCATTCAGGTAAAAATGACGTAACGTATATCCCTAATTGGAAAAAAAAACAACCGATTATCGTCATCGTACGTCGGTTTTTGACTCTGTAGGGAAAAGGTGAAAAGGTAAATTTTGTACTGTTTAGACATAATTAACGGGTGTCTTTTGCAAAAAATAATAGCACTTTGGGCAGTGGGTCATATGTACAGACCGTGATTTAACAAGTCGGATATATATATCGGTTCGCACCCGAAGAGCACACTGATATCTTATACCTGACACCGTGACCTGTACTGAACGTGCACCAAACTATTCATCTCGTTTACCGTTTATAACTACAAATACGGCAAAGCAGCACGCATTCTGTATCTCTGTTGTAACAGCGTAATCGATCAAGATGTGAGAGGACTATACCGTGGTTCTGTACAGGGAGTGTAGGACACGATCGCTCGATTTGGGCCTTGGGGATTCAACGGTAATTTTGTGAAATGCTACATGCATGTACTATGGCAGTCTCGGTCCCCGGGCCTCCACCATCGACCTCTCACGTCTGCGACCGTCAGACATTAGTTGTCAACCCCCGTGACTGTTGTGTGACGCGTACAGAATGATCCCCTTTGTAATTATGTGAACGAACAGGAGAAAATACAAAACTTAGTGTAACGATGTCAGACGGCCGTCAATCACTAGCACTTCTGTAACTAACTTAACCCTCTGTGACGTGATTTATATCACACACAAGTCACTCCACAGACAATACGAGCGTCCCTCAGTGTGTCTGATATAGAAGCTATGTAGAATTGACAGACGACATAGGACCAGAGCATACCCGTGACAGACTGAAACGGCACACGATGGTCTGAACTACCGAGATTATTGCACGCATACATAGATTAGACCTTTATTGACAGAGGCAACCGTATACACTTATGTAGTAGTCCAAGAGTGAATGCCCACGATTTTGTATACCTCTCGGATATACCACCCTGCTCAATAAACCTAGTGCCCTCCTGAGTTATACACCTGGGTTTGTATAGGTTTAGCAGCCACTATCTTTTTCTCACGCTATCTACGAGGTCCCTCTCATTCCCCTTCAGTTTGGATAAAATTACAACACCACCGCCCTCACAGACCCTCGCGGTACTGTTATATTATCATGATTTCCTCTCACCAATCAGGTTTATCGTGCATTTGCGTGTAACACAAGACCACCATCCCTTATGCTTACCACTACGTACCTATATACGATTAACATCAAACAATGACGTACAAACTTAATTATATCCACCCCGCCATCCCTCAAGTGCAAGTGCACTTTAGCTCCTGTAATTCCATTATAGATACGGGCTTTTATATATCCACCCTTTACACACTAGGTGCGCCCCTTATGTTGACACCTATACACCGGAGTTCTGGCTCTATAAGTGGCCAGTATATTCCTTCTTTAATGACCACACGTAGGCCACTAGTTCTACCACCCATTACTTTCTTGGTCCCTACCATTCCATTCATACTGCAGTACTTATTCTTATATTACCACTGAGTCCGGTAATGGAAGTTAATGTGAGTAATCAAATGTACATATAATATATCCACTCTGTAGCACTGTGACAACCAAACACAACCCCCCACGCACCTTACCAATGAAATCTGCAGTACTAAATGATGAGGCTGCGGAATTGAATAGGCGATCAATATGACCTATATCATAATACACAATTCACAGATGGTTTTCCAGTATTGCGTTTTAAGGACTCTTAATTCACACCATTCCTACGAACTTTGAATACATTTCCGGCACCGTTCATCGAGAATTGATTATCTTGTGAATGAGCAACTAACTTCCAAAAACACTCCATTCGTAAAATAGCGAAAAAAAACAATCCGGTGACGTCCCAGATGGTGTTAGTCCAAAGAAGGGTCATCTAGATAGAGAGGCCAAACGTTACGTAATTTAGAATACACCCGTCAGCTGGGTTGTTTTGCCGACCCACAAGAATGTAAAATAGGGTACCAACAATAGAAAGCAATGGCAGCTAAGCTTCTCCTTCCACATTGACTGTGGGTGCCGCCTTGCATATACACTAATCGGTTGTGATACAAATTAAGTATGTGTTAGAGGAGGGCCAGGTGTTGTAATATAGTTACCTGGATCATTGTGCTCAGATTACTCTTTTTTTCATAAGGCAATGCGCGCTAGGTAAAAGATGTATTCATTGCAGGCGGGGTTCTTTTATTTAAATCAAGACGACTGATGGGTCATTTCATTCGTTGTGTGGCCATAAGTAGGACAGAATAACCACCCAATACACCCAACACATCCCAACATGATATTTTGGGCGGCATGTTTGCTATATCGAATGACATTATGTGTGTATACAAGCACCCAAACTAATATTATCCCGTGACAAATATTCAAAGGTCAGGCCCCAGCACGGACGGACTTGTTTAGTTTTGAATGGGTGTTTCACCCCCTTGGTTAAGTCGGTTAATGCCTCGATTTCACCATTCGTTGACAAAGAATGTCCTCGGCCTTCGGCTGGACAATTTATTTTCCAATGTGCAAAACTGGCCATTATCCTATACGTAAAGTGAGTAGACATGTAGCAACAAATCATCCCTCCTCATAACGATTCGCCTTTGTATGTATAGGCATTCTTTACAGTTTTAGTTAAGTCAGAGAAGATGAGAAAGAAGGAGATAGATGCGCTCAATTTTGAAAATCCGCTTTTACCATGATTACCTCTGTGTGGGAAAACTTCAAGGGCCGCTCGATTGGACCTTTGAAAGTAATTGGTCATCCGACTCAGCTGGCCCAGTCGGGGAAAGTTTCACAACAGAAGTAATTGACACACTGCTACTAAAAACGGTTGATTAGTTTTCTAGCTAAATGTTCTCTGCTGGTTAGGAACTCCAAGTTTGTTTGACCAATAATTATTTATTTATTCGTTGGTGAACTAACTGGGAAAAACAGGGACTTTTTTAACGAAAAGAAAACAGGCAAAATGAAGACCCTTTTGCGGTAAGCTAAACCTTGATTTAACGTTTTTTTAGGCCAATAAAGGATGCTGTTATTATTGTAGCCTAATTTAAACATATCGGTTGTACTCCGGTGAAATATGAGATGATGGAAATGATTAGATAAATGCATTTGGAATACACCTCAACCATACATGTTTTGTCAGAAAGTGTCCCAAAGTGTCAAAATGCGTTGAAAATTGGCGGGCGAAGCTGTCTGTAAGTGATACAGGAGAGTACGTTTCACTGTACTGGTGGTCCGTTCCCGAAAAATTTGATCGTAAAGTTCATATTACGCACTTGCTTAAGATGTGGTTACCCCATGCGTGTAGCGTTCCTAACAGTGTAACTAAAGATGGTCGGAGTGCATTTCTTAAAGTAAAAACCTACGACAATCTTACCCATAAATAAACTAAGCCGATTTAAAGGTTATTCCATTCATTGATTGTGATTAAAATTGGGCCCTGTCTGGGTGCAAAGTCTGAGACACATTTGCGAATGTTCACTATGTGCTATTATCATCAGAGGTATGAACTGCATTGTTATTATGAGGTATCTCTAAAAACTATAAAACATCGGACGGGTTCGCCCTATGTTGTCAATTCGGTTAGACGTTCGGTTTTTTTTTTTAAAGTTTTAAATTTGGTGTGTGTGTTAAACTCTTCAATATATTGTTATGGTGACTTCATGTAGCTCCTGTGCTGCACCTTTTTTCAACACGGTTTATTATTTAATTAGTTAGTTATAGAATTATGTTTACATATACACTGTAAAAAAAATATTTCCGTAATTTACGGAATTCTGCACAGTATTTCCAGTCATTTTTAGGGTAAATTTTACAGAAATTTCTGTCAGTTAACGGATTTTAGACAGGTAATTTTACAGAAATTTGTTCATACATATATGAAAACAATGTGTATTTTACAGACTTTTCCGTACATTTAAAATTACGGAACCAAAAAAAAAAAAAATTCGGAATATTGCTCCGAAAGTTTGGAAATATTTCGTAAATTAAACATTTTTTCATGGTTTTGTTTTTTATTCTTTTGTTTTCTAAAACAGATTTTCCGTAAAATTTACGGAAAAATCTGTTTTCTTTAATTTACGGACATTTTTAAACAGTGTTGTAGTAACTATTCAGTTGGTTCTTATCTCTCGAGAGAGAGAGAGCGAGTTTATTTTAATTCCTGTGACCAATTTAGTGAATCCTTACTCTATTTTTTTTGGTATTTTCTTTGTTAAATCGGATTCGGGATGGTTCTTTATTATAAAAGAAATGTATCACAAAAAATTCAATATCGTGCTTAAACAACAATGGAGCTACCATAATTTAAAGGTAAAATGTCATTTTTTAAATGTAATTACTGCCAAAAGTGCCTAAAATTGTTTGGAACATGCGCGTATGTAAGGTTTCCTCCAATAAATTAACATAGGCCGTATATAACAAGATGTTCCATTTAGGTCAAATCCCGGTGCGAAAGCAGATATAGTCCGGCGGGAGCCACAGTCCGGGGCTCCATAACGATAACGGAATAAAGCGTAAACCTAAGAGTTGCGTAAAGAGTCAATGAATCGATTGCCCTATTGTTCACCATTGTTCCCGACTATGAGAGGCAATGGAGAAATATTACTTGTTAGAGGTCAATTTATTTATGATAACCTATATAAAAAAGTTTATTGTGTTACTTTTAGCAATTTAAATAAAGATAATAAAATAATTATACTTTGTCTGGCTGTAAACCGTGATGCTACAAGCTGCTTACCCACCCGCTCTACCGCTATATCATCAAACAACCAACCAAATACATGTTCGCAGAGAAGATCACACTCTTCATAACACGTAAGACGATTGATGAATCCACGTATATTTGTATATCTTCACAACCCCCACACAGCAAGGACACAATATGGTGTAGGCCATTAGTTTTCCGTCTTCAGGTAAGAGGTACCTTACCGGAGGTCTTCATTATAATATAGTTGTGTGTGTCAATATACTCATGCCTAGATCAGTTCTTCCTTGAGACAGTATGTATGCCATTTGCCACCTTTTTAACAACAACACCTCCCAACTAATATGTATTATTAATCATTATATAAGAACATTTTATCTCAATAGCCTGAAATCTGGCCAGTGCGTAAGCTAACATATAACGTGTCGTGTGATGTGTTCATCTTAGGCCGACAGTACAGAAACAACACTCAATACATTCCTTAGGCCTCACTTAAGTAACTGAAAATTAACCCTACATTTTTATAAAAGTTTTTCAAAATTTAGACATACTTGTACTCAACTTAATCATTCCCTAATCTGACATGCTTTGTCACTTTGGGGAAGGGGATCCATCACTCACTTTTGGAATAAGTAACGGTGATATGCTGAAAACTCGAGGTCTTTTGGAGAACAAGCCCCTAAAAATGTAGGTTGAAATATACAAAAGAGTTCTGTTTTTGAAATTGTAAAAAAGCAAAAATTAAAAACCACAAACAAAACACAGATACAAAAACCACAACACACCACACACACCCTCACACACACACCTACACACACACGCCCACCAACACCAAACACACACAAAGACAAGTCGGTTCAGTGAGAGGCGCATCCCGAACTTCTTTTCAGTGGGTGCCCCCTGGTCTCCAACATGTTCAAGATGGTTGGAATATCTCCTACAATCATCTCACACCCCTTTTCCCAATAAAATCACGAATACGACTCTCCTCAACTTGTATCGTTTATATGCAAGCTACGTCAACTCTGAGTGACGTAAATTTGCGTACTTGACGATAATCCTGCGACTAATGTTAAGTTTCAGGAACGCATGAACAGTCGTGGAAAAAGCGTAGTGCTAGTTACGACAGACGTAAATTTTTCTTAAGTTTTGAAGAAATTCCTTAAGTGCATACTAAGTTTCGGGAACGCATTAAATTCGAAGTGTGAACTTTACTCAAAAGTTGCGATAGAAAGAGGCTACGACTGTCGTACGACCAATTTCGGGAACGGACCCCAGTCGACCATAGTGTAAGTCTCTGTGCCAATACCATTTGTACTACCGATATTGGAAATTTCTGGGATTAATGACAGGTGTATGTAATTTTCTCCAGCAAGTAGCGCCGGTCTTTGATCCACCAATGGCTTTTAGTTCATTAAGATGAATAGTGGATGAACAATTTATCTTTTGAATTAACAGTTGAACCATCTCCTTCTTTCTCTACTCTCTGGGTTAAGTATATAAACATGAACCGATTTGGGCTTGGGTTTTTGCATATCAAGCATTTTCTTAGTCAATTGCTCTAATTTTAAAGCAATCTTTTGTATGGACACATTATTATTCTTGGAAATTTGTGGGGATCTAGTTTCTCTTTCATTAATTCGACAAGACATCATCATTAGAATCTAGTTGGGCCTCTATCGTCATGTGAGTGCAACAAAGTCTTATCTGCATTTGCATGATTTTACAGAGAAGCATTTTTTGTGTTTCCTTCTTTTGTGACTTTTCAATGAAATAATTCTTCCCACGATAAAAATGTATTTTTTAACTATCTTTAATATTTCTTTCCCACTTAATTCGACTAATTAAGAAGTAATTGGCTAATTAAGATGGCGTAACTACACCAAAATTTTCCCGTGTCGTGCACCAAAAGTCGTATCTTACCAGTTTGCGACTTTGTTGCACGACACGGGCACATTCAATTTTGAGTGCAACAAAGTCGTATCTACACCCTAATTAGGCCTAATTAAGCCTAATAACTCTGCAATAATAAAGTGAGCCTTATACTTAAAATATTGTTAAATTATGCGTATTCATTTACTTTTGTATAATTAATTAAGTACTGGGCGTAACATTGAGTTGGAAGGTCGTAACCAATTTTTTATAAGTTTTCAGGGTTTTTTGTGCAAATTAGCATAAATTAGCATAATTTGGTAAAATGAAATTGATCTTTTCACAAATATTTTAGGAGATTTTTTACTTATACCCCTTTTTAAAAACCATCCTTTACAGGAAATAAAATGTCGTATCCACATACTAGTTTTGCCGGGTCGTGCAACAAAGTCGTATCTACCAGTTCGACTTTGTTGCACGACACGGGAAATTCATTTTGAGTGCAACACAGTCGTATCGACACCTAAATAGGCCTATTTAGCTTAATAACTCTGCAATACCTTGAAGACTGTCACCTGAAATGTATATAAAAAAAAAAAAAACAAATTACGTAATGTCTACTTTTTCATTTTTCTTAAAATAACTAAATTTCGCCAAAATGTCAGTTACGACTTTGTTGCTATAGAGTTGAATGGCACGAAAATAGTAGATTACAAGGAATAACCCGTGCGAAATCGATCTTCCAAAATAATCCATATTCTATTCACCAACGTAATATACATCTGGCCAAATTCGAGATCTTCGCATGTTTGCCGCATCGATTGTGATAGACCATGAATTCGACTTTATTTACTGGAGAAGGTCTACATGAACCAAATGTAGTTGTAATTGGAAAATAACCTTGTAGTTAGGTCATCTGATTTCACTCCCGACCGTGGAGACATACTTTAATTCTTAGTGGATTTGTCTTAAACTAGGCGAGGGCGTATACTTCGTGAAAGTGGGGGAAGAATCCAGGAGTGGTAATACATAATACAGATGTCAAACGACAAATTCTTGGCTTGCTGTAAAGGTAAGTGTCTGTCCTTGTTACAAGGAGTAAAAGTATAGTTTATACCAGCTCAATTTGTGGTTACGGGATTAACACCAAACGTCAACTGTCAAAGGCTTCACCAAAAATTTTAAATTGCGTCGATTGCTTTAAATATGGCTCATTTTCATTGTTATATTACCCTCAAAATTTTATTAAAAATTTTTTCTCATTTTATTTGAGAAAAGATTTCCTCATGGGATAAGTCTTTGTTTATGATAAAAAAAAGAGAGTCAGGGGATTCCCCTATTGTTGTGTACAGGTGCACCGGTTAATAGATTGCACCATAGGAGAAATGGGAATTCCCCAAGATGTAAACGTAGAAACTGAGTCAACTTGTTTATGCTTGAACTCAAAACCGGGGCTGAATCGGGGATTCCCCCATGAATGTGAATATGCAATTTAAATGATGTATTTTCGTGAAATCTGATTTTTGACAGTGCTAAGTTTGTTTATGCATGTGCTGTGGTAATATCCATCCATCCATCCATCCATCCATCCATCCATCCACCATCAGCAGCCATCGCCATCCATCCATCCTTATATCCATCCATCCATCATCCATCCATCATCCATGCTTTGGTCTTTTGCTCATGCCGAATATGTTTTATACTCGCATAAGAAGCTTGGTGTATGTAGCCCTCACAAGATCTATCCTGTACAAGCTCTTTCTCATGGTCCAGGTCTCAGACCATATAACAGGATGCTCTCTCCACAGTCTCTAAGAATTTCAGCTTGGTTGATTGGAGATACAGAGCCATAAGTGGTGTAGTTTATTGCAGGCCATCCAAGCTTGTCCTTTGCGTGTCAGGAAGTCCTTTCCTTGTTTCGGCAACATCGGGAACCCAGGATACTTGAAGTCCTTGACCTCTTAGAGTTGGCTACCATCTGTTGTGCAGATATGTTGATGATCATCTTCCTCTTGACAGTCATATATTCATCTCTGGCATTTTAGATTAGCCGACTTTTCTGCACATTCTTAAGTGATGTTGTAGATCTTGTGCACGCACACATTAGATCACTGTTAGAGCTAGTCATCTGCATAGTCAAGGTCTTGAGATACCGAGCGTTGGTGCGTCAGAACGCTTTGGGTTTTGATGGTGAGTCTTTGTCGTTCATGATGTCAAGACTCTGTCGGAGGATGTAATCAACCACGACTACAAAGAGACAGGGAGCAATAGCATCTCCCCGGAGATTCCAGTAGTTTTAGAAACTCTTTTTGTGGGCCCATCATGGTCTGCACAAAGCTATAGTGGGGGGGGGTGGGGGGGGGGGGGGGGGATCATACATGATGGCAATTGTCCTGACATTCTCATCTGGGACCCGTAGTTGGGGAGAATATGCAGCATTTCATCCCTGTTTACACTGTCAAAGTCCTTGGACAAATCTCCAAACAGGATTGAAGCTTTTCTCTTGGAAATTCGCAACTCTTCTATGGTCCTTCTGATGGCACGTACCTGAGGTAGTGTTGATCTTCCTTTTGCGAAAACCGTTTCTGGTTTCGTCTGAGAATGGGATCTATGTGAGGAGTGATTCTGTTGAGCAGCATGGAGTTGTAAATCTTAGAGGCCAGTGGTGACAGTGTGATTTCTCTGTAGTTTTGGGGTTGTTGGAGTCGCTTTCTTTGGTAAGGAATGATGACTGATTTGAAAAGGCAGCTGGTTTATTTCCCTGTAGGTGTTGTTACAAAATTCTAACCATGATCATGAAATGTGGATTCTTCCAGATTAACTGCAGGAATTTTGTCGGGACCAGGTGTCTTTGTGTTGTTCAGTTTCTTCAGGCAGATCGAGCTCCTCTATAGTAAGGTCCAGTCTGATTGGGAAGGTGTCTTTTATCTTGTGATTGAGGAAAGGTTCATCAAGGTTGTTATTCTGAACTGCCTTTCCAAGTAGAGAACTAAAGAGCTGATCGAAACCTCTACATCTACAAAGAAGCGCTACTCGGTATATTGAAAAGTAGCTGTAATTGCCGAACCGCGCATTAGTGGTTTTCGACATCTGATCTCTATACAATGGATTGGAAACTGGGCTTCGTAATTGAAGCGCTGGTGGCCATCTTGGTCATCCCGTTTATCGGACAGAAATTAAAGCACAGTAGCCTATGGGACGGTGGGAGACAACAATTGCGCATGAACACACAATCGCAATATCGGGATCATCTCAAACTTTGTGATTAAGCTTTTTCCTCAAAGATATCTATGAACATTGATAAACCAGAATGTGCTGGAATCACGTAATGCACCTTTAAGTAAATCGAGGCACGTCTGATTACACTTTCACATGGCATCCCAACAGCACATGTTACGGTGTTATTAATTTCTGAGTCCACGCTGATGGACGATCTGAAATATAGGAACTTCAGCGTCTATATTTTCGCGCTGATATAGGAGCTGAGGAAAAGCTTTGGGTCATATCATAGAGGTAAAATTTACTCTATGGTATATCCATTAGGTGAAATATGGAAGAAGGCATTTGTAGTTATCCAAGAAGTCGATTCTCTGCCTAAACAATTATCAAAGGTGACTTGAAAGGAAAAGGACCAAGTACAAAAGTCATTTTGTTTACTGTATTTTACCGAATTGATTTTGTACAATTTTATACAACGATTTATAAATCATCACATCACTTCACTGTAAAAACGATGTTTCGGAATTAAAAAAATCTTCCACATCCCAGCTGTATTCTCGTGGAGCCATATGAAAGAATGAATTTGTAGCCTACTGGGCACTATACACGTTATGTTATGGTTACTTCTGACAGACAAATTAGGCGCCGGTAGATTACAAAGTTGGAGTTGCTTTTTATGTGTTTAGGTCAAGGTTTCATTTCAAATATTTAGCCAACTGGCTTGACCTATTGAGAACTACGTTGGACCATCTGTGGCATTGACTATTGTATTAGTCGTTTTAGTTTAGGTAACATATGACAGTAATGGAAAAAAAAACCGAAAAAGGCCCGTACAACTGTGTGGTGGACAGCGCAAAAAACATTGTTACCATGTTCATCAATTCAACAGCGCACCTGCCTCGTACACGGTTAGTACTTCACATTTTAACGCACGTTACTTTATACCAGTGACCCTCTGTTTGACCACTGCACATCGAATTGACCGTAGAGCACACACGGATTAGGCTGGGCCCTCTCTGATATGCCCTGGCCAACTTGCACACGCCTGTTTTTTTACCACCATGCAATTTCTGTAAGGTCCCCAGAATGACATACTAAAAGTTCCAAAAAAAGCCAAGTGTGGAAGTACGCCTAAGTTGCATAAATCCAAAAAGGGCCAGCCATTCCTTGTTTTCCATTTTCCATTTTGTTGTCTAAATTGGCTGCTGGCAGCTCATAAAATGACTATTTTTTTACATACTAAGTGTATTATGCTTTATACGTTATACAGAAATACGTAACCTGATTGGTGGAAGCATAACTACTTTGCATAAATTAAAATGGCCGCCAATTTTCAGAGTGTTTATTAATATTTGGGCTGTATTTTTCTTCTACTAGATAGCTTTTGCCGTACTAAATTTAATTTCATAAGTTTTTATTATACTTCATAATTGTTATAGAGAGAAGCCTAGTCCTTGTATACAACCCAAATGGCTGTCAATTCTACAGTTTTAAACCTTTTTTGAATCAAACGTGTGAACAAAATTTGTGAACATGTGACATACAACCTTTTTGATGGACTTTAAAATTTATGTTCCCTATTTAACTATTTTTCTACTGAATATCTCCTTAACTTGTGTATGCTGTGTGCCTTAATTTGGCATAGGCCCATGTGGCGACAAGTATGCACTGCACATAAAATATTGAGTAAAAAATGTTATTTCATGGTGGATGATGCTATCCATCACCGCCAACTGCCGTTTGATAGTATGGGGTAAGGGTCCACCTGCCTTCTACCCAAGCACTCATTTTGGGCAGTTTACCTCCCCAACCCGTCAACTGTCCACGGGATGAGTACATCCGATCCCGCTGCTCCACAAAGATCCTCCCTAGATTTCACCAGATCATGCCACTGTCATATCTTGGTTATAGTGACATCAGGTCACACTCCTGCCTTTACAAAAGAGATGGAACTTCAGGAAAGCCAAAGTGGTTCCAAGTTCAAACACTCATTATGAATTTGTCATCCAACTGGCAAAACATGGCTTCTTCGTGTGTAACATCAACGACACCTATTCTGACTTCTGTTCTATGCTCCACAAGCAGCTAAAAATTCCATTCCAAGAGTCAGAACCCCTAAGCCCCTGTTAAGACCAGAATGCGACTAGGAGAGATCTCCAATCCTATTCAACTTTACCCACTCAATCTGCAAGGCCCTGTAACACCGTCAACAAACTCACCGATCGTAGCTGTCCAGCTAACGTGCCTGTCTCTGCATTGCAATCGTGTCACCATGGAAATTGGCAAGACCACACTCCACAGGCAAAAGCCCACGCTCGTGATGTTAACGAAGAGATTTAACACTTCTACCAACCTCTCCGCTGTCGAGTCCCTTGTCTTAACCATTCACCTGTGAGATCACCGAAGCAATCAAAGTGTTCAAGATGGGAAGCCTCCTGATAGACGGCAATCCATCAGAATTCTGGACAGCATATGGCAACCTGACGCTGTGCGGTATAGCTCCATTCTTTCTCTGTCTACTTCTATGGGATCATCAAAAATTCCCATCAAGATAGATGACTTCAAAGGTCAGTGTAATCTGAAGCCCAAGAAACCAGCACGCGAGCCCCAAGAATTACAGATCCACCTCGCTGCTATCTCACCGATAGCTGCTTGGGATACTGATTTAAACTTCCCCCCCCCCAATAGAATCAAGAACGTCAAGGCAAATCTACCACTCACCCAAATTGGCTTTTAACGCGGTAATCAACTTCAGATCAAAATAGCAGACTTGCCAATGATATCAAGACAGCCTTCAAGAGAGCAGCAGTTTGGAGCGAATTTTTATAGATCTATCTGCTGCTATGAGACATCTGCCATGGAGGTCCTCTACCCTTCAGCTACTCACCAATCTTCCCTGGTGTCAAGCTTGTCACGTTCATAATACTGCTCATCCCGGAATCTTTCGTCCTCGGGACATCAAATGGGCAATGCCATCGAAAGCCCAAACTTCAGAAGGGTGTCCCACAGGGGTTATTTCCTGGCACCTATATCAACCTCAGATATTCCCAAGGGAGTTTCTATGCAGTACTCCTACGCAGACAATACGGTACTTTGAATAGCTGCTGATTCAAAGACCATCACTGTAAGCCACTTCTTCCACGATGAACTGACACTCACCAAACCCAGACTGTCGGCTCTATTTTCCGCCTTTCAAACCACTGCGCTAAAATAAAATTAACATCACTCTAGATGGAGAAAAACTTCAAGCGAATCCAACACAAAGAAATTGTCGTCATAATTGACCGCAGCCTTACTGTTCCATCAACACACTAAGACAGTCGCTTGCCAAAACTCATTCCTCATGTCAACCTCCTCAGAATGCTCGCAGGGGCTGGATGAGGTGCATCCTTTGACACTTTACACAATCAACTGTTGCTTTGGCACACTCAACTGCTGAATATGCCGCACCAGTATGGGGTCACAGTGTACATTCACACAAGAATGATGTGCATTCTGAATGATCCAATGAGACTTGTTAGTGGTTGCCTTTTGGCGTCCCTGTAGAATATCTTCCAATTCTGTTGGCACAGCTCCTTGGAACCCCCCCCCTTTGGAGGATCGTCAGAAAGATCAGGTCTCCAGAAGTTTGACGAACCTGGTACCTATTCTCCTACCAACACTATTCAAGTAATCAGAGAGTTCCACATAGTCCCTTTTGCATACCCAATCCATGACACTGCAATTCTCGGCATTATCCCTATGGACCATCTTGGATCATCGTCAGATTGTCTGACATGTCGTCTTTTCTACCTTTGAACCTAAGCATTTGTTGACAACCTATCTAGCAAGCCCAAAGGTTTTGACATTGATAGGAAAGCATGGTCAACCTCAACGGCTCGAGAACCGCCACAATTAGCCCCTCCATTGGATGACCTGTGAGTCTTAAGTCCCCAATTTTCCCAGATTTTTTATGGGGAACAAAACCTGGATTCTTGATAGTAATTTGGTTATCGCCGAAGAAAAAGCTTTTCGATTGAAAACAGTTCTCGATGAAAAATTGAATCATCGATTGAAGATCCTGGTATACCATTTGAAAAACTTGGTATTCTTCAGTGTCGATAAATCTGGATTCTCGTTTGACAACTTGGTGTACCTTGGTGCATTGAAAAAGTTGGATTCTTCCTCTTGGCGAGAATTACCTTTTTTTTTTTAAATAAAATCTATTTTTTTCAATGGAAACTATAGGAAGTAGTAATCTGCGATCTCCAGAATTTTGCAATGAAATCCAAGGTTTTACAATTAAGACACTGGTTTATCAATTGAAAACCTTTCTTTTTCAACCGATTTACTAAGTTGTCAATGAGAATCAAACGTGCTCAATCGAGAATCCACGTTTTTTGATCGAAAATCTGATTCTCTTCAAACTATTTTTTTTCTTCAATTTTTAACATTTAGGGTTTGTATGACATTGTGCTTGGTCATGATATTGGAGAACAACTTATTTTGTATTGATGCGCCAAAGGGTCAGGAAAACTATTCACCTATTCAACCATTAATTATCATGAGGTAATAAGTAAATTAAATTATAGATACCAATTAAGATACAATTTTCCGCCCAAGCACGCACGCGCACCGCGCGCGTGCGGTGTGTGTTGGGGGTCTAAGATGGAGTTGGGGTTTTGCTCTAAGCTAACCGTGGATCGTGAAAACAAATCCTAAATGTGTTTTTTGGTCCTGTAAGTTGCCAATAATGATGTATATTCAAAGTTTGACATCTTGCTTCAGATTGTAGATGTGGCAGCCATTTTGATGTATTCAATTAGGTAAACTTCTACCAACACGTATGGTGTCTGTATAAGACAAAATATAATAAGTCATAAATGTATAAATTATGCATTTTAGGTGGCAGTAATTTTTAGATATCAAATAAACAGTGTAAAATCCTAGAATTGCCGGCCATTTTGGATTTATGCAAATTAAGATCACTTCTTTCAAGAATGAATTGTTGTCCTGTATAGATGATGTGACATTTTGTTTTATGTTTTTTGTGGGGCGCCCCCTGTTGGTGTAGAGAGAACTTGCAGTCAGAAGCCCCTATACTTTGCACAGGGAAATTTCGTTTTTCTGCTCTAACTTGGTTTCAAATTTAAATAATACCACCATCTATTAAGCATGCTTGCTAATGCTACAGCTGCATTAACCTATTTAGATCAAGAAAGGTTCTGCATTATTTTTATGACAGATTTTTATGTGGTCTGTCATTGAACGACTGTAATATTTTGCCTGCCCAAACAACAGAGGCGTCCTGAAGGTCATATGTGACATATAGGTCAAATCCTCTATAAGACATACAATATAATGTAGTCATAAATATACTAAATTTAGGCTTAAGGTGCCAAAATTATTTAGATAGTAATATAACAAAATCCTTGTAAAATTAACCTAGATTGGCGCCCATTTTGGTTTATGCAAATTATCCATATTTCCACCAAGTGGATTTTTTCTGGACTTTTAGTATGGTCATTCTGGGGACCTTATAGATGCATTGTTGAAGAAATTCTATTGCAATTTTTCCAGCTTTCTAACTTAGAATTTAAGTTATTTTCTCAGCCTTATATTTAGAACGCACGGACTAGGAGTGCGGCAAAGTTTAATTGCTGTGCGCCCCTTGCAAACAGTTTCTCAACCCTTAAAGAGTACCGGTTGTCCCTATATCAGTCTTTGAATCCGTATAGGAGGTCTTCACCTTTCAGATTAGCGGCCATTCCCACATTTCTGTAGACTTTTTAAATCTAAAGAACGACATGCATTTTGGATATGTATGCATAAATATGGTCACACATTTGAAATAGCACAAGTACTTTGAGGTCGGGTATTTATCTGAATGACAGTGGCGTCGAACCGGCCTACCAAGACGTAACACAAGTTACTCCCCAATCAGTTTTCCCCCTCGCCTGGCGCCCCTCTCCCCTTCCTTTTTAAGAAACAAAAAATCCAACCTGAAAGTAAAAACTACTGATTTCGGCTTCCAGAAAACCATTACGAAATTTTCAGAACTCTGCAATGACGTTTTCTGGTACTCATCAATCATTAAGTTATGACTAACATGGTCTCTATGTCCTTGAAGAACTCTAATAAGAAGTGGCGCCCTATAGATGTACTGTCCAAAAAGTATAATAAAACTGATCTCCTTCTTAGAGCATACTTGAAGGAGTCGTCAAAAGATGCTCCTCTTAAATCAACGACAGGACTGAAAGCGGACGTTCAATCATACAAATCATAACTCTATATGCCGCCCCTATACTGGTCGTCCAGTGAAGGAATAGAACTGACGCCGCCCTTGAAAATAAAAATCTTACGTCTAATTGGCAATGGCAGGCACCCTGTCAATACTGATCCCGCCTTGAAAGAGACTTGCGGAAGAAGTACTGCCCTGGCACCGTCTATACTTCCAATACCTTAATCGTGCCGCCGCCTTTGGAAAGCGCAAAAGAGAAATTGATAATACGCACAATACAACAGCGCCCTGCTGAAGGTTACACTTTTATGTTTCAACATATGCCACCGATATGGAAACCAAATTGCACAGGTTGTACACAGCGATGAATTAATGACTGATACCCCGCCCACTATAAAAGCAAATGATCCCCTAAGGTTCTCTTCTGGTTATCCATGAATTTAACTGATGGCATCGCCTTTAGAAGTAAATTTGTAGACGTCTAAACAAGCAGCGGCGCCCTTAAGAAGCAGAAATTTGCTGTTGTCTAGCCACTACAGAACTTTTTCATAGGAGGTTGCACGCGCTGACAGCTCCGCCCACTCTACACACCTCGCAAACATGTCAAAGGTTTTCTGTCCTGGAGTATGATTTCTGCTATGGGCTGTGTTAATCCAATAAAGTTGATGAAACTTTGTGGCCCAAAAAACAAATTTTCAGAAGTCTAACAACAATTGGTCACGCCATCCATCCTATGGGTGTAAGGCTGGGCGCTTCCAGTCTGAGTGAGGACGCCAAATTGGCTCAAAATAGGTGGTTTTGGGTGACAATTTTGCTATTTTTTTTAATGGTTCCTGGGTGAATTTTTAAGCAAATTTCCTCAAAAATAGGGGTTTTTGGGTGTGACTTTTTCAAAAATTCCCCCCAAAATAGGGGTTTTTGGTGAAAAAATGTTAAAAATAATGATCATTGGGTGCCAACGATGCTGAAAACTGGGGGGGGCGGGGGGGGGGGGGTCTTAACGCAGTATTCCATAGCTCACCCGGGTCAAAAATGGGATTCCCCCCCCCCGGAAATGACGCGGCCACTTTCAACCCCTTCCTCACTAGATGAGCTCAAGCGTCTGCTCTCAGCCACTAAAATGGAAAGCCCAGTGGGGCCGCCTGATAATATACCAGGCGGAGGTCCTGATGCGCACTGTGGCCCACGATATCTGGGATGGCTCCAGAATTCTACTACACAGTTTGCCTTACCAACCAGTCCCATACCCAAGACATGATCTGTGGGGTAGGAGGGCTACCATCGTCGCACTCCCCAAAACCAAACAAGCCTTTGACCAACCCCAAGACTACCCTATGTTCCTCCCAAGATCACTTAACTTGTGTTCCTCCTTCAAATCTCTTGAGAGGCGATCCTGGCCCCGGCCTGGAGCCAGTCGTTCGAAATCCGCATCTGCCTGCCTAACAAGCAGGATTTCGCCGGTGGCCGGATCATTTCTATCACTTGTAACTCTCACAAATGATATTGAGGAGAGCTTTGAAAATCGTCGTAAGGCAGGCGTAATCTTGGATTCTTGGTGGAGAAACCTTATACTGCAACATTTGACACCGTGTGGCACCAGATGGCGTGACACGCAAGCTTTTCAAGACCATCCCGGATCGGCACCTTGTGCAATTCTATGCAACATGCTTGCAAACCCTAGCTTTGTTCTTAGACCCGTGATGGGCCAGAGCAGTCGCTTACGTCGTTTGTGAGCGGAGTCCACAGGGATCAGTGCTGGCGCATGGCTCACATGCTGTTCACCTTGGAACATCAAAGCGATTTACCTCAAACACCATCATGGTTCGCCGCGCCGACGACCTGCCCTTCTTCACTCGGACATAGCTGACTGAAGTAGAAAGTACCTTACTGCAGAATGCAGATATGGCCCTAATTGCAGCATATCTCAAGACCATGGAGCCTCAAGCTGAGTGAAGCCAAGACCACTGCTCCTGCCTTCCATCTCAACATCTAAGAGGCTCATCGCCAGCAACCTCAATGGGGCGCCACTGCCATACAATCCTACAACCCAACTTATCTGGGAGTGAAGCATGATCGGCCGCTTACTTATCGGCAGCATCTCGATTCAGTATGTGCAAAGGTATCTTCGAGAAATAACCTCCTGTGCCGCATTGCTGGATTCTTAATGGGGGGCTAGTCCATCCACTCTATGTACCACCGCTCTGGCTCTGGTCTACAGCGCTGCTGATATGCCGCCCCAGCAATGGTGGGCAATAGTTCTCGCACAAGAAGATGGACCAGTACTCAACCACATGAGAATCATTACTGGCTGCTTTCGTCCCACTCCATCTGAAATTCTACCAGTGTTTTAGGCATATGCCCCCGCCGTCTCCAGAGAACATTACACCCATAATCTGGTGATAAGACTCTGTTGACAACAGGCAACCCTGCTGCCTAACACTGTCAAATAATCCCACCAGCTCGGGCAGACAGAGACTGCGCTCTTCTGCCGACACGTTCTAACACCTCACGCTGCTAAACTCTCCCTCCCCATTCAACATCTACAGACATGGCACAACCATGCCTGGCTAGATACCGCAAGAGGTCAGACCAATTCACCCCAACATCACAACACACTATGACAGAAACTCCCACCGGTAGCAATCTTCCACGTCAGGATGGTCCCTTGAAGGGTGAACCTCTTTTTGAATTTAAAACTATTTCCTCACCAGTTCATCAAATTTTCACGAGAAAACGTACTTGGAAAATGACCATTATTTGCAAGGTTCCGCCGCGCTTCGCTCGAAGGGGCCACCCCTCCCACATTCACCCCTGGCGCTTCATATCACTCTCACTCTCCAAGATCAATTGACTTAATGGATCGTTCAAATAAAGCCTTAACGAAATAACACTTAACTGCATAAGGGGGGGTGGCTCCTAGGGGCCCTTTCTCTTGTTGTTTTTTCGACCGGCGTTTTTTAACAACGCTGCTATATATTGGGTTTATATTTTTTGTATTTGGCTAACTATTAGTTGCGCTTGCATTTTGCCAAACAAAAAAATCAATCCATCGCGTCGTTTTTTGCTTAGCATGGTCCCTAGGAGCCCCCCCCCACTTATGCACTAAACGTAATTGCCCATGACAAAATTACAAATCTTAATAGAGTTTTCCTGTGTCTGATTTCATAATGCATACACCTAGTGACATAAAACAAAGTAAAATATCAAAGAAATCTTGGAAAGTATAGTAGGCCGGGTGTCATAATATTTTATATACAATATATGGCGGTTTACTGTAGAACCTATGGTAAATTATACAATTAAACCTAAAAATATAAAATGCCATTAGACATTTGTTGTGCGTTAATATGGTAAATATAGTTCATCCTTCCCCAATTAAAGCACATCATCAAAAGTCTAGGTGAACAGTGCCGTAGAAAATGCAAAACGATTAGTGTCTTTTTTGGCACATTTTGACGTAAAATAAAAATCAATGTTGTGGCCCCTATTTTCTTCATTGAACAATGTTTGTGAAAAGTTTGTATTTTCTTATTGTTGTATTCTTTTGAATCCTTCTAACATGTGGTGAATTTTCCATCTAAAAAATTCCTTTATGAAAGTGGGTTACTAATGAATAGGGTCCCCTAGGACCCCCTACTAGGAAAGTGCAAACCCTTCGCATTAGTGTTAACTAATTTTTACTTTATAAGACCGTTGATCATAAAAGTGAACACCTTTTGCTAATCCAATTTGTTCGGTATCAAATTTTCACGAGAAATGTGATGGGAAATAAACATTGTAAGGATTCCGCCTTACGCTTCGCGCGGAAGGGATTACACAAAAAAAAAAACAACAAAAACACCCCATCAACCGTACCCACCCCCTTAAATATGGCTTGCCCCTTAATATGGCTTACCGTATTGTTAAGTTACCCAAATTCATATAACTTCATCCGCGCGCCGCGGAATGGAAAATAGGTGGGCGCCCCACCACAGAGCGGTACGTCCCAAAGTAAAATTCTTCCGACGCCGATGCTTAATGAGAATACTACGGGAATAACAACTTTTTTATAGGTTATGCATGAGTGAGGTAAAGACTTCTATAGTTCAGGCATAACGTTTTGTCAAAGCGCAAAAAGCATGTAATATAAGTGGGCCGACATAAACTTCATACACCTCACACTCTCCGATTATCCTTAGATGCATATGCCCCTTTGTTCCTACAAGGTCGTATTTCATACACTCATTGTCCCAGGAGGGGAAACGGGGGATGAGGGAGCGCAACAACGAAATATTATAATTTAAAAGAGTGGTATATTTAAAAAAAAATCCCCACTATTTGTTTTTTTCTGAACCTTGATTGCAAACTTTCACTTTGTTATGATAAGTTCAAATGAAAATATCTCTCTTTAGATGACGATTGTTCCCCACCTACAATGTGAATAAAACAATATTAATTTTTCTTCTCTAAAAACAGTACCAGTAACAGCTGGTAAATATCTAAAGGAGTTTCAATCCGAGTCTATACGCATTTTTTTTTGAGGTAGTAATTGAGTTTATCATTCACACGCTCAATATTGGGGCTGAGAAATCATTTTTACTAACTTATTTACATTCGGTTAAAGATATCCCGCGCGAGATCCCGTTTTCACTGTCTTGCTTAAAAAAATACCATTTTAATTTTTTAACCATTTCTAGTCAATGAGAAACATAATAACTTTCTTTTTGCCACACCTGTAAGTATGGTGTGTATACTTTTTGTTTCAGAACGCTAACGCGCTGCCATTATATTTAAAAGCTTCGTCAGAGTAACCAATCCTGATGCTGAAATGCCATAGCAACTCACACACCTTGGTACTTAGAAGAATCAGTGGGTTTTGTATGTGTGTGTGATTGTGCTTGTATTCGATTGTAAGAACCATTCCGTTGAATTATTGAATCATTAAACGCCTAGAAAAGCTAGGAAAAATTACCCTTTACGGCATTTCTTTCTTCAGTTTTCAAACAAGTTCCTTTGGGGCAATGTGATACTTGCTATGCGAATGATAAATTACACGATGATGGGTGATGATTCATCAACGTTATTGGAATTCCAAATCAATATGACTGCAAAATGGTAAGTCAGATGTATATTATGTTCCTATTGCTTCAAATTACTAAAATGGGTGGATTAATTCCCATTCTCCTTCATAAATCATTTTGCTTTTTTTGTCTCATACATTAGATCCTAACAGGCTTGTGAGTCAGGTAGTGTTTGGAAATACTCCCACACGATATTTGCAAGGAGTACTCAATCAACTTTCAAGATACTGTCAAAACTGCGCCAGTAAAGTTGTAATTGTACTTTTCTTGACCAAGATTGAATCCCATACCAACTTTGCTAAAGCGCCAGTTTAAACGTGTGCTACAAAAGGACCCGAATTAGAGGACGCAATTAAACTGACTTTGAACTGAGCAAAAGTACTGTTCTCATTAAGCTTTTAAGGTTGTGCAACGAGAGATTTTCGAGGCGGCATCTAAAATTGTGTCGTATGTAGTGATATTTTATTGTTTTTTGTGATTTTTCTCCTATGCGAGATTGCTGAGCGAGAACACGTTTAAAGGTGATCACATTGCTCCGACGGCATATATTAAGCTATATACCCATGGAAAGCTTATTTTATAGCGAATTTATATGTAGCGGTGTCATATTTATGCTACGCACAGTTTGGTTACAAGAGCCCAAAAGAAAATAGTCTTTCAAGCAACACCACTTCCGCGAAAGTCAATATTATTGACTTGTATCGCAATCGCTTCTTGCGACTTTCGAAACTTACCTGGTTTCTTAAATTTGCTCAACTAAATCAGAATTATGAACAATACAGATACCTATCTGTTGAAGTATCTGGTAGATTTGATGGGTCTATCCATAGAGGAAGGCGGTTCAGGTCGGCATTTTTTTAACATACTGAATCCTTGCTTCAAGTATTGCTGCAATTTGTTATGGTTAATGGTTAAACAAATTGTCGTAGTAAAAGGAATTACCGCCATGTTACGCTCGAGGAGCCAAGACTTTACCGGGCGGAAACCCAATAGCAAAGCCACAGTGATTTTTATTAAATAAGGTTCACCTAACCATAATTGAGTGAATGTTTCCCGGTCTGAGAAAAGTATATTACGATAGTTTCCGTTACTCCCCCTGATTAGCGTACTCTTTTATAAATTCCATGCAATTCCCTTAGTGTAGCATAGAGGGTTGTGTAATGTACGTAAATCAATGGCTGTAAAAGTCGAGCCGTTTGTCTTTATACGCCACTGGGTGTTTTTGACCACCACCCATGCTCCTGGGGCAGGGTATCCCTCACTAACCCTCAAAGGCAAGCTATTTATTTTTCATGCTCCAGTAGCTCACACTTCATTTAAACACAGCCGGCCTCTGGCTCTGCTCGCTACTCAAGTTCATCGTAAGCGATGAGAAATCAAGCGATTTTTCACATTTCTTGCCACACTTATGAAACCGGGAATTATAATTACCAATTCTACAGAGATCAACGGAACCAGTCAACAAACATTTATCGCTACATTGGCGAAATTCAACAACAGGAGAAGAGCGAGCGATTTGGGGGTCCTTTACATTGGACGATGCATTGCGCAACAAGACTTGCTGCAATCGCTTACGTCACACGAATTTGCCCAGGTCAGAGAAGGCAAGCTTAAGCGTATTTTTGGGAGTAAAATCGCAACGAAATATAGAGTTAGTATTTGGTTTATAGCGGCTAATTTTACGATAATTTTTTTTGGAAAGATATCATTGGCAACCTGAAGTCATAAGCTTTCCATGGGTATAAAGCTTAATATATGCCGTCGGAGCCAATGAGGATCATCTTTTAATATGAAAAATCAGTATCATGATCGGGTCGCCCCTCTAAAATGTATATTTTGTCCTTTGCAGACAAAAATCGAGTTCAAACACAGAGAGCTGTTTTTTGTGGTGTTCCACACTGGAGATGGGTGAGTACAGTGATGTCCATTGTCAACATTTGTATGGTTTTGTCAGAATAAAACACCCACCAATTGGGAGGAGAACGCTGACGATACCGGTAATCCTCTTCTTGTTTACTCTTCTTAGCAACATCCACGAGGAATTTTGTTTTCAGCACATAAAGTGTTTTTAAAATTGTTAATATTTCTACTAAATGTTTACTTCAAGTGTGGTGTGCACATATATCTGACAAAAAAAACGTTGGGCTATGGGTTATTTGATTATAAAACACATTCTCAGCCGACTTCCGTTAGGATTCAATGGGGGCGGGGGGGCAATGGGACCACACTACTCATAACAGGTGGCCGATTTCAATTCTTTTGGGTATTTGACACGAAGAGCGCATAAAGTCAGACGGACTATTTGCAACGGTCACATTTCAATGTATAGCCGATCATGCTTAAATGATTTAATACGTTACATGCACCTAACGACTCATGTCCGCCTTCTGTAGCACCTGTATCCACTGGTAATGATCATCAGAGTGGAAATTCCTGTGCTCACCAGGTGATTAGCTTTCTTATTTATTGAGTTACTCTCAATGACAACAAAAATGCAGTTATTGGTAATGTCCGGGATTATCAAAGGTTCACAGCGTTTTACAGCGTAAAGTGAGTAGGAGAACAGGGCGCGATGGAGATAGACCATCGTGAACTGTTTTATTTAGACAAGAAGTGTGTTTGTGAATGAGGAAAGGTGCACACGCACTCGTAAAACATCAGAAAGATGACCGTGTATTCACTTTTTTTCCTAATCGGATAGATTTGCTCCTTCTAAGAGATACAGTCAATTATGGCAAACTCACTTATCAGTTAGGTCTTCTTATAGTATCCAATCACAGTGTTTATCAAATATGATCCAGTCAAGGTGTGTACAATGTCTGGCTGTTGCTTTCACGGACTTCTGCCAAAGTCCTTGTCGTGCATTGGTGCCCCAGATGGACAGAGCAAGAGATGTTCCATTGTCTGTGAGTGTGTCTTCCACAATCACAGGTAGTGTTCTGATCTGTTTCCAGGTAGCACCACTTATGCAAGGAACCATAGATCGGCTGATTTCGGTTCTCAATCTGTTGAGACATCGCCCATAATCAGGTTAATCTGATCTTTTTGTTTGAGTCCCCTCTTGTACGAATCCTGATTAGTTTTGGCAGACAAAATGGTTTCCAACGGTATACCCACCAATGCCATATACGGTGTCATCTTGTAGAACATGGGTGATTGGTGCCGTCGGATTTCAAGAGGTTACCATTACAACTCTTTCAAGGATTGGTAACTGTACCATCCTCCCTGTTCTATTCATTCTTACGTTGTTATTGATTAGTTTAGTTGTATCCCTAACAGTGGACGCGTACTCAAACAACGGTCTTAACTATAGTGGGACAACTCCAAGGACACTTTGAACCTCCTACACACTTACTTCCCGGATATAGTTGTTACATGTAATGTGATTTTTTAAGCTAACGCCAAATAACTATGAGATTCAACTGTCACTACTATTACTCTCCCCCCAAAACGGACGAGATTCAACTGTCACTAACTGTTGACGCATAATTTATAGATGTGGTTTGGTGGATTTTTACTCCCGCTATCAAGTACACACTTGCTGGGGTTGAAAAAAGTCCCTCTGTCATTGTTCGAACTTGATGGTGTCATCTGGAAGTGTAGAAGAAATTTTGTCAATGCGATAACTCGCCCACTATTAAATGTTTAATATGGAAAATCCAAGGAGTGGTACGAATCCCTTTCGGACGTGTTACAAAAATGGCTAATTTAAGTTAAATCTTGGTGGTATGTTTCTTTTGCTGTTTTGGTTAATTGGCTTCAACAAACAGAAAATAAACATCCACAAGGATACTTCAAAATTCAATCAATATTATATAAAAATAGTATTGATTGAATTTTGACTTAATTATTTCCTTTGTGGATGTGGTTTATGGTGCACATTGGAGGGGCAGATCCGGATTTGAAAAACGTCAAATTAACCGGGGGGCCTGAGGCTGAAACTTTGAAGATTTTGCAGAATTACCGGAAGGCGCGCGCCCCTCCGCCCCCCTCCTGGATCCGCACCTGACCATTGCATCAATTTTCCTCCATAGCACTGGACGAATGAAGGCCTTGCTATGTCGAAAGTGAGAACAGAGAACGCATGTCCAGCAATGGTAATCATTAACAAGTTTGCCCTTGGTTAATCGTGTCGTGGGAGAAGTAACGTTGTTTTCGAATTTATATTTCTGAAGTAGTATTGTAAATTGTAATCAGTGTTATACACATGACGAGTGCGGACAAGGAAACTGCATGAATATGAAAAGAAAGGGGGAGATGAATTTGTCTGTACCCAAATGCTTCTTTATTCTTTTAGGTGAAATATCCTACAGTCGGACAGTGAAGATAATCACACAGATTGGAATTGGTAATATCTATGGTGGCTCTGATCCTTTGGGTCTTCGCCATGGATTTCTTTGGGGTAAATTATCTAATGTTATTATTGATGATCACATTCTAATATGTCTATGGTACCATGTACTAGAATGGCAAAACGTGGTTATTTTGAAATTATAATTATATATTGTAATATAAGAAAAAATAAACTAAGAAGTTCATAAAATTATATATGCAATAAGAAGAAATATATTTCAATACGACTACGTAAAATAAGCTAAAAACTTAACCATTTGCTGGCCTTTTACAGCTGGAAGACGTCTTGAATATGTAAAGAGTTTTGATCCATGGCACTTGATGGTTACAATTTTGAAGCTCATTCTTTCTCTTTTCTCATCTTGAGTGATTTTCTGACACGTGAATCAGGGAAGAAATAAAGAAGAAGAAGAATCCTAGAGAAAAAATGTTCTATACCGCTCAGGCACTCTATTATTCGACTCAAATAGCTTGATTCGTTGTTTCCAATCTAAAGTCACTTATTCGGGTCCCCATGATAGTTTCTTGTCAGGATTCAATAAAGGTATCTATCTCGCAAATTTTATGGCGCCCATTTCGGATAAGAATAATCAAATATATAAAGAGTGTCTGAAGTAATATTTTCCGTGGAATGTACTTAAATTTGTTAGTAAGCACAAGAAATACATTTGGTGATCTATGTACAAATATATTTTGCATACCGTGCACGTTTTGGCTCTGGTTAAAACATGACGTGGTACACAAACAGGGTGATCAGAAAAAAATATTCAACGCACGGGGTATCAAACGGAAGCTTTAATTTAATGAGGCTAATTTTGCTGTCAAAGATCATTCAACTAGGCATAAACCCGAGCTAACAGTCCCCTTTTGAATCAAATGAAGCATTCCGTTGTTATCACATACATACACTGTAAAATTTATTTTACTAATGTGAAGTAAAAATGTCACAGCTATTAATGTGAGTAAAATTAGTCAAGTTGAAGCTAAACCTTACTCACTGGGTTGACTTAAATCTAGTCATGTTGGGGTTAAAATATACTCAGCTTTGTGTAAGGTTTACTCAAATTGGACTAAGATTTTATTCAACATTAGAGCGTGACATTTTTTACTCAACATTTTTGGAGTGTATGTTTTGAGATATTATTTGTTTCTAAAGTGACAGGAGGAGATTTGTTAGGATATGAATTCTCTCAAATTTCACTGGATCGGTTGTAGACCAGATAACGAGAGAACGTTTGGAAGGGTTATTGGACAAATCAGGTGCAAAAGAAAACCGCAAACCTTGTTTTGAATTGCCTGCTATCATAATCGTAATCGTCCCCATTAAAAAAACCATGCTTTGCTTTCTGTCGTGCACGACAGAAACTACTAAATCATCATCATTACATTTAAAGACGGCAGTTATGATCTCGGCTTATTAATTTCAGGTGTGAGCTTTCTACACATTGGTGAAGCATTTCCAAATAGGCCAAAACCTAGGTTCGAGAAAAAAATTTGGGCGCTTTTCTTTCTGCGAAATAATCCTCATTTGTCTCTTAAAGATACAAATGGCGTGACAAAATCTGGGGTCCACTTTTTTTCTGACTCACCCCCAGTGAAGACATTTGATACGTACAACAATGCAGAATTATTTAATGGAACGTTCTTGCACCACCCAACATTCACAATGTACTTTTGCAGGTTAATACTTAAATAAATATTGCAGTATTGAATCATTCCAACCTAAAGAAAGGAAAACGAACAAACACAAAAAAAAAAAAAATACACAGGCCCATTATTTATAACGTCAACAATGAAAGTTAATTAAAAAGGTCAAATCTTAAGTCCCGTTGTGCGATTATTTTAGTCGGGGAATGTTAACACTTTAACAAGGTTGTTGTTCTTCACATTTTTCAGCCTAGCGAACGCACTTTCATTTATTTAGTGGATAGATGCAAAATGATTGTACCAGATTTGTTTACGCCCGAAGGTTCGCGTCCGAGATGGCGTCAATTAAACACAAAAGACCTGGAGGAGAGTAGTTCAAGGATGGTGGGCATCCGGAATTGCCCTGTCCAATGGTGGACATACATCCGGCCAGTTTGGACCCCAGTGGAGTTGCAATTCCACACCGCGATCACCCAGTAGACCCTGTTTCCGAGTCAGGTTTGCCAGAAAATAAAGAGTTTTTTTAACTGGCCTATACAACCCATTCTTATGTATATGTCAGATTTTGCAGGACTGCATGCCAAGATTGTCGCATATTTCTTTTTCAATGGCTTATCAGGCTGTATTTTAGTGGATCGGCAGTTGAATGATGAAGCAATCCATTTATATCGTCTTATTATAGTCGTGTTTTATTATGCAGTGAACGCGACCTTGAACGAAAAAGATACTACTTCATTGGGTGGGGTACCGTCCGTTTCCGAACATAACCTTTTATTAACTAAGTAAAATAATAGTCAACATTTGCGCAATTATACGGAACCGTCGTCGTTTCTCAATAATTCAATAAAAATTTGGCAATGACATTATAGGAAGGAGGTACGGGTATTGTTATGCCCATTAAGCCCCCCCCCCATCCCCCATTTCTCCAGCAATTTTTAAGGGTCCCAGTGGAAGAATAAGTAAAGGGGATTGGCCCGATTTTAAAAGGTATGAACGTTTCATTTGATAGAATGGACCCCAAAACTGTTGGGGGGTGGGGGGGGGTAAGAACATATGTACCGCCGTTATCGGTCATATTTTTTTTTACCACTGTTACGGTCAACATTGCGTAGTATTTTACACTGCCATTTAGAAGGAGACTCATTTGCACATATTATTGAATGAATGGGCCTGTTATTTGCGTAGGACCATTAAAAGAATTCAAGCCAAGGGATTCTTTTTTTGGCATAATATAAATGAGGGTCATATTTGTCAAAAAGATGCCGCACTAAATGGGTATACCCGAACGTTGTAATGGCCAATGATAATAATATTTTCGAGGACTATGTATATTTGGAAAATATACTAGTTTCACTACGATATATCCAGTATTTCACTACTTGCCTTATGAAATCATTAGTTGACGTCATACAATGGAATGTCTAACTTATTTTGGTAGCATGGGAAAGAAAGAAAGAAACGCATAAGGTGTATTTATAGGGAAATTGTCATGCCTTACTAACGAAAATTAAGGGGAGGGTATCATTCTCGAGTGTGTGGTGTTGCAAAAAAAATGGCTCAGGTGGTAGACGAAGGTTGTGTTAAACTGGTTATAGAAGGACAGACTTTTTTTCTATCAGAAAAACCTAACCTTTATATTTCTTGTGCAAAATTACTAGAGGTCTCCCAATCATGTGTTGGAATTGCAACGTCAGTAGGGGGTCATGAAATATTGGCAATGATGGGACGGTTTAAATTATATCATAACACTAAATGCATATTTCTTTAACGCTTTTTTCACCATCAAATTTTCCTTTTGTATTTGCCGTTTGCTGCTTTAAGTGTCATTTTGTTCCATTTGTTAGCGAAAAGTAGTACTGTTGACACAATCTCTAAGTTTAATTTAAAGACAGAAACTCTATTTTAACGAACGCGTGCCTGGCTTTTAACCTCCTATCAGTCTATACAATGTTAGTTTATAAATTAGAAATTAATGGTCACCTATTCTGCTGTTAAAGCGAAAAAGGATCTATATGGCGTTGAAGTTTCGATTTTTTTTGATTAAATATAGTTGTGTTCATTTTGAACAAATTCGTGAAATAAAAAAATAACACTTTGTAGATGCGTTTATATTTCGTCACGGAGCAGCAAAATCACGGGCACTTTGCGTTGTCATATTTTTCCAGAAAGCAAAATAATTTTCTTTAAAAGATTATCATAAATACCGTGACTCATTGCAAGTCGGTTTTAAAATGTATGCATTTTTAGACACTAATTTAGTTTTTTGCCAGTGCCTTCATTCTACAGTCAATAGACATCTGTTTTAGGTTTGCATAATTACTGAACATGCTGTAACATCATAATAACGAAAAAAAAATAGACATGCCAACTCCACCAGCTTTGTTTTCTATGAAAACATGGCACCGTAGAGTACAAACAGGCCCGTAACCATGAGTTTTTAGGGAGTCGATTTTTTTTTTGTCAAAAGTGGACCATTTTTAGCGCAAAAAAGCGCAAACAAAAAAAAAAAAAACTAAAATATATTTTTGGCCTTTTTTTTTAGCTCTTTTAGGTTTTTTTTAATCTTGGGGGGTCCGCCCACCCCCCACCCTGGTTACGGGGCCTGAGTTACAGACAATACATGTACAAAAGCTGCACACTACTTCACTCTTCGAATGCACAACATGCACGTATTCACGACCGTAGGTATCAATACCATCTAAGTATGTGGTATTGGTTCGACATTTATTTTAAAGCGAGACACCGAAGAAGCGTTTAAAGGTAGGTGGTCCGCAGTCTGAACATTAAATGGCACTGTAAGGCTCTCACACCGACACTCAGGTTTTTCACACCACTAATTACTGGGCCCATTCGTTCCTGTACAAAATGGGCGAGATTGAATGTGGAATGATTGAATGAAAACTCATTTTCTCCTCAAATGGAACATCTCAGACCTTAAAGCCAACATTCTGCTTGAAGATCATCCTAACTCACTACCCCCAATAATCATGAAAGTAGGGTAGTTATCCCCAAAATTTTCGAGCTACTGGACCGCGAAAGATAGCCAAATCACCGTGGACCCTGGAGGTCATAGCATTTTTTCAGTCAGGTGTACTCCCGTAAGAATACGTTACAATTGGTTTGTCGGATCAAAATAACATATCATGACAACCTTTTTGATATTCCTTCGATTTTTAATACTTATTTGACAGCAACCAGAATTTGCAACCCAGGTCGCGCACTTTCTCTTATTTTTAGGGTATACTTAGGCGAAGGTCATTAAAAAACCACCTCATTTGGCAGTGGGGGCTGGACTACCTGTTTTCTCATTATTACTGGTGGGCGTGAATCCTCAACAAAGTGTATTATTACAGAAATGGTGTCTTTTTGTAGTGCAAACAGGAGTTAGTATGTTTGCAAGAATAGGTGTCCAGGCAGCCTACGCAAGTCTGGGCACAAAATAAAATGACTCCCCAAAGGCGTGACAAGCAATTTACATCTCTATTGATTTCTTTAGGATTCCTGAGGAACCGATTGTACCCATTTCGTTTTCAGTCCGGACTTTTTTTTTAAATTAATTGAGAAATAAATGAAAAAGGGCTTGCTTTTATTGCCGCAATAGACACGCAATGTTAGTATGCAAAATGCAAAGAGTGATATCGTGTTTAGAGTGGACTTAAGATGTATCAAAAATTATTTCGGTTTTGAAAATAATTAACGATTTCGTTAACTTATTATTATAGTGTGGTTGTCACTTAACGATGGACTAATCTGTGCTTTGTTGGAAACAGTTCCGGGCTGTTTGTGATTGTGGTAAGTTTGCAATTATATTTTATTATATGCTGTGTAATGTAGGTTGTTCCAAGTATTTTCAAATATTTTCATTTAAAATTAATTATTCGTAATACTTTATCCTATGAATGTATTTGTTTAATTTAATTAGTCAATGGGCATTTTTTCCAATTAGTTATGATTGAACCCAAGGATTTAATTTATATCTATTTTGATTGGTTGGAAACTAATTCTAAAGTTTAACTTTTAAAACCCGGGAATTAGTGTGCAATAAGCAAATAAAACATGTCTTAATGACGCAACATAATTAACTCTTGTTAGAGATTTTCTGAAAATGTAGGCTCTTAGGATGTTTTAGTCTAGCAGATTTCATGGGTTCCCAAGTATCCCCCTTAAAACTAAATTCTACCATGATTTTTAGAATCTCCTACAGAATCTACTTAAAGAATTTTGAGGTTACCAAAATCAAATATTGTCCACGGGTTCGTTGGCGGCCATCTTGAACTTAAAGCAGTACAAAAGTGGTTCAATTTAGTTGAAACGTATTCAAATGATTTGTCTCACCACTAAGGAATAGAAATATAAAGTTTGGTAATATATGTGAATCTTCAGTTCAGAGATATGGGTGTGAAAAATGTGATAAAGGCCATTGACCTTTTGATTGGTCATTGTACAGGGGGCCAAATTTTCAAAATGCATGGATCTTGGCAAATTTGGTATCAAATTGTAGCTATGAGCATGAGCAATTCCAGAAAAGTATAGTTTGCACTATCTAGGATGTGTCGTACGTGTAAAATTAGGGTAAAGTTAACTTTTTATCAAAATTTGTATTGTTTTTATGGGAATAGGGACTAATCCCTCTTTCCTAACCGATGAACCAAAACGGAAGATCTGAAATCATGGGAAAAGGTACATTTCCCGACTTGCCCATGCTAATACCCACCAATTGACACCAATGTGTAAAGATTGAAGCATTTTGAAAATTTGGCCCGCCTGTACAATACCAATCAAAAGGTCAATGACCTTTATCACATTTTTCACCTATCTCTGGAACTGAACATCACAGATATGTCAAACTTTGTATTTTCTGTTCCTTATGATAGACAATCATTTGAATACTTTTCAACTAAATTGAACCACTTTGTGCGATTAGTCCTGGCGGATCCAGGATTTGAAAAATGTCAAATTACCGGGTGCTTAAAGGTGTAACTGGTCAAATAGCTCAAAATGGTCTGAATTTGCAAGAATTTGCAGATTACCGGGAGGCGCCGCCCCTCCGCCCCCTCCCTGGATCCGCGGCCTGTAGTCCCTCTTAATCCAAGATGCCACCAATGGGGGGGGGGAGGGGCGGAACCCGTGGGACAATATTTGAATTTTGTAGCCTCAAAATTCTTTAGTAGATGTCGTAGAGATTCTAAAATCATGTTTGGAATTTAGTTTTAGGGGGTTGCATGGGAACCTATATAATCTGCTAGAATATATGCTCAGACTAGTTTAAAGGAATTGAAGAGTTGGCGGTGTTGTGAAGCCTCAGTCGTTGTTATCCTCTTCCACAGATGACACAATCGTCTTGATAGTTGTCCTGCACAAGACAATAGCGGCAGCCAACGTCAACGCACATCGTAACATTGAGGTGGTAGTTAAGTGAGTATGAGGCTATCGTTAACAGTAAAGCCATATATACTTCCAGTCGCAGCGAGCCGTTAGGGTGCGCAATACCGTATTTTGACCCAACGATCAAGTGCACGCATTGCTCACGAGCAGAAATCGCTGGCTGCGACTGGAATGGAAGTATATCATGGTTAAAGGCTGACTCAGAGATTTCCCGGGGAGGGCGCCCTCAATTTTCAAACAAATTATGTTTTTTGCATTTACATAATGCTTTTCCATAGATAATCACGGTGTGAAATAACTAACGCTCAAATCAAAGTCCTTCATACAGAAAATCACAACTTTGTTTAAAATTTCCGGATCCGGAATTTTTCTAATACACAAGTATTATAGGGCACGTTATAGTGTACATAAATTACTCATGCAACGAAAAATCCGATTCACCTTACCTTTGGAATTTAAACATTGTAGGTTAGTATCTTTAGTTCTAGTGACAATTTACTACACAAATATATATTTCGAAATCTCTGAGTCAGCCTTTACACAAACCTCTGGCAGTAAGAAATTGCATATTCTCGTATGCATATTTTACGTTCGTTTATCACGTTCTGTCCTGTTCTGTTCTTGTGTTGTTGTTTATTTTTTAGGAATATTGCAAAGTTAGGCATAGTAATACTGGGCGTTATCCGCAATCTAGCTGCAGCCGTGCCGCAATGACCCACCCCGTGTACCATGTTACGCATTTTCAACATAAAGTACAATGGTCGAATCCCTGGCTATAATGATTGTAAAATAAATTCAAATTTTAGATATTTTTCTTGTGATACTTCTGTAACCCAAATGTTTCAATCTAAACCATTTTGCATTTGGTAAGATTTTTTTATTTGTTTAACGTGATTGTCTCCTGACCCACCCCGTTACATACTCTAAGTGATGTGGGTAACACCCCTTACGATTTTCCTGAAAACATGTACGCAAATACTATTGTTTGGTGGAAAATGTTTTCCTCAATTTTAATGGCTCAAAGACATTGGTATGCGCAATAAACGCTCTGTGTATATAGAGCTATTCACATGTCATCATTTAGCAACCAAAAATCGCATGGAAAATCTGATATTCCAAACTGTTTTGCTGAAAAGTTTTGTGAATTTTGCTATTGCGCACGTGTTATCGAAATCCCCCATTCTGACGTATACCATGGAAGTTGGTACTCAATTAGAATGACAAATAATGGTATCATTAAAAAGAAGAGGACAACAGCTACCTATTGGCTGCCATAATCTAGTATAGTGGCAATCGACGTAAAATATAGGCGTGTTGGTTGTCATTTCCGAAAGAGGGTCGTGGCAACCCATACATCCATAACATACTCAGGGATCACCTCAGTCACCTTATATATGGTGGGTGTTGGTTTTTGCATGAAAAGGAATGTAAAATTACAACGGAATATGCTATTTAAACCATTTGTCCATTTTTTCCTTTTCTCCCTTCTCCCCCTCCCATTAACACAGGGTGGTTTAAGAAGTGATTTCATCCTTCTACCGATGCTTGTGTTATTGGATTATTGCGATGGCTGGTAACTTAAGGCCTTGTGGTGACTTATATATCGAACTTGCGAACAGCTTGCAGTTAGTGTCTACTAAGTAAGCATGTCGATCTTGTGCCTGATCTTTGTTTGAAAGTATAATTTAATTAGCACAATATTAAATAAAGCAAATCAAATTTAGTTCTTTAATCACATATACAATTCATATACAATATAATTATGCATAGAATACAATATGGTGATTGGATGCGGACGGTAAACCATTAAGACCTATCTCAGCTCACAATCTCTTCAGCTTACTACCTTCTTACTAAACTGTGATTGTCTCAATAAATGAGCTATCTGCATTTCAAACTAATCTACAGTAGTGCTGAGGGGTTAAATAGAAAGAGGGACTTCCAGAAAAGTTTTATGATCAAATGTTAATATAATTGACCAAACGACAAATTGTTTTTAAAAAAAACTAAAAAATTAAAAAAAAAAAAAAAACAAAACTTAACGAGATTTGAAATTTAACGAAAAATTATTTAAAAATATTTTTGTTCTTTTTTAAAACTATATTAAAGAAAAATAGTCAACTCGAACTAAGATAGTGACCTAAAATGCCCAACTCCAAAGTTTGAGATGGAAACGGGTGTTTCGTTATTGTAGTAAACATTTATTTCGGAATTTTATTACAAAGTTGTATTTGTGGTACACTGCACAAAAGTATTGCAACATGAAGACCAGAAGGAGTTCTATAATCACAAAATGATTTCAGAAGTGTACAGCGGTTCTTAACCACACCAGAGCTTGAATGTCAAAGTTGTTGTTTTTCAAACAAAGTTATTCCCCAGAACCTGGAGTGCGGAAAAAAACAAAACACATTTTGATTTGAATGCCATGTTCCCTAAATATGGCGGATTAAAGAGGCGGGCGATCGATTTACCGATTGCACCCCCAGAAGGAATACAGACACAGGAACGCCAAAAATGACTCCAAAATGGCCGCCTAAATGAATTGTACGGATTGTTAGGATTTACTCTAAATGTTTAAGGGAATTTGTGTGGACCAGGAATGAGATAACGCCAATAGAAGGACGTGGTCTTTAAAAAAAAATCGGAAATTTTTTTTTTTTTTTTTTTACAATTTGAATGATAAAGCACGTGGTTGCCACAAAAGTCATGTCTGAATACTATTCACATTCCACTACAAACAGTATAATGTTAACGGTATGAATAAAAGGTTCTTTTCAAGTACCACGTGACCACTTTCTTGCCATTCCATTTCCGAGTTCAACAGGATGGATTGCTCCATCTTCATGAAGTTAGCTCATTTCCGGTCCATACAAGCACTTTCACTTTTTCTTTTCCCATAAAATCTGAGCGAGTAAACCTCAGCAATTCATTAAGGGGGTTGGAGCGAGATTCGGTAAATTATGCGTAAATAAGGACTTCCCAAAGACTCGGTTGTTAAGCATGAAGCGTACAATTCTCGGCGTGCTCATTCAAAGCAAAATTTAACGTGCGGAAGTTTTACGCGAGCAATGTATACGAACGTAGGCGTTCAGTGGAACAATCGCGCGTTTTCACAGTGAGGATCGCCAAAACACAAAATAATTCCCACATATGACGCTAACCGTATTGCTTGCGTACATCTTGCCAAGAGTCGGTAGTTTCTGACACTATTTGAATCTGCCCGATATAACGCTCTACTAGGCGGGTCGTAATTTGAAAGAATAATTTAATTTAGGAACTTTAAAGGAATTCCATGTTGGGAACAATCGATTCCGAATGACAGAGGAATCTGACATAGTCTAGAATACTCACAATAATTAGACCTACTGTAGTTTGTAACTTTTTGGCTAATTTTTAAAATTAGTTACTGAAAGTGTTCTTTAAATTAGATAAGACTATAATGAAGGCCGCACATTAATTGTAAAAAAATAAAATTGTTCTCTTTAAAATATTTAAAATGTGAAGACATGGCATTACGGGGTTATTAAAAAATGATTGAAAAAAAAATTATACCAAGGAACAAAATGCAATCATTAAAATGAGATTGATTCCCGATTACTGTGAAAACGAACCACAAATTTGAAAATCACAGGATATCATGCATGTAGAAACGTCTTAAAATATACGGACCATTGTATTCACTTTTGACCATGTTCTGAGAAAATGAACAAATTATGAACAGGAAAAGGAGAAAGAGAAAAAGAATAATGACATACGCGATATGATCAAATTTGAATTTTCAATTATAAATAAAAAAAATAATGTAAACATAAAAATAAATAAACAAAAATAGCGAATGTTTTTAATAAAAAAAGTGTGTGTGATTACCAATTGAGTAGTAATAGCGGTCACCCCCCCTTTTAAGCGGTGACAAGCCAAAGTCATCACGCTCGTGATTTCCACCCTGACGAGCTGCGTAGTCGTTGCGCCTCTGACGTGTAGGCCAAGTAAGCAAAGATTGCTACGAAATTTCCCAGAATTTACTCGTTTTTTTTTTCTAATTATTTTAAAAAAGTAAGACGGAAACCACATTTTTTTTATTTCGTTGATTTCAAAAAGCTCTCTGCGGGCATAAACATATGTGAAAACGAAACGATTTTGTTACTTATGAAGAATTTTATCGACAGTTTTGTAATTCTCCATATTACCAGTAAACCTGCGAAATACCTTTTTTGGAACGAATTTTTCTCAAAAAGTAAGACGGAAACCCCCATTTTTTATTTAAAAATGTATCAGCATAGATGAAAAACATCATATATCAAAATATTAAAGCAATTCTATAGGCGCATTCTATCCGCTCCAAACCCCTTTAGTCTCTATTTTGTGGAGTCATTCGTGGCGTTCCTGTGTATTCCTTTCTGAGGTGCAATCGGCACGCTAGCTAGCTCCCAGGCCTTTTTAATCCGCCATAGTAGGGAACCGCAATCAAATCAAATAATTTCCTCCGCACCTAGGATTCCTGGGGAATAACTTCTGTT
Organism: Ophioderma brevispina; assembly: GCA_023653785.1. NCBI lineage: Eukaryota > Metazoa > Echinodermata > Ophiuroidea > Amphilepidida > Ophiodermatidae > Ophioderma > Ophioderma brevispina. Next base: position 20,105 of record JAMKCH010002094.1, on the reverse strand, counting down.
TTCAAAAAGACAACTTTGTGCATTCAATGCTCCATACGTGGGTTAGAACCGTTTACATTTCAAATCATTTTGTGATTATGAAATCTTTTTTCTGCATGATGCAATGCTTTGGTCCAGTGTGTATAATGAAGGACATCGATTCATCTACTATTTCACCACCGCAGTGATGAGTATATAGATAAGCATTATGTACATTCAAAAACCACGATTTATTAGAAAATCGCGGGCGGATCCTTGGAAATCTCTGCTCGGCCTTTTCAAATCACTTCTGAAGTGAATAAACCCAAAACGTCGTCTGATTTTTAAAATTTTATAATAAATAAGAGTGATTTAGTATTTTCTGTCGTGGGTGTGGCGCATATGAAATCTAAGGATGCTTTATAGGCAGCAGGCAAGTTTTCTTGTTCTTTTCGGAATTGTTTTAGATCAATTTGTAAACTGGGATGAGGTTGACGCTCAAACAAAAACGCCGTATTAAGTCTTTTAGCTGGCTCCAAGCGAGCCCCATTCCCTCGACCAGATCACTGTTCAGAATCCTAGAACACTGTATTACTTACAAATATATCTAAGTGCCCTCGTGATTGGGCTTACTAATAAGCTAAATTGGTGCCCAAGGACACACACATGCCCTACGCCAAATGTACCCGAAATGAGTCCAGTGATCAATGTCTGAAATTTTACTTAAATCACTGCCTAAATTTCCACAATAATAAACGTTTGATCAATAACATTTTTGGTTGTTTTTGTTGGTGTTCATTTAAGCAGACTTCTCCCTCCCCATTAATTACTGATTGTCTTGCATCAGAGAGTTCACACCATTGCCTGTTGAGTAGAATAAGTATCGCTGTGTTTTGAAGTTGACAACGTCTGAAATCCCGATGATCTCCTGCGCCGGACATGATTCAGGCTCGTGAGGTCATGCTACCAATAAAGTGAATTTCGAGGAAAATGTGAAGGCCCTGAATAGAAGAATGTTCTGTTATTGTTTACAGGGATTGTGGCTAGTTCTAGTGTCTTGTCTGATGAATTCAGAGGCAAGAAAGTGGCATCAGGGTGTCAAAAAGTAAGTCATGGTCACTGATTAATATGCACATGGAAATATTGAATTTTACCTATACTAAAGCGTAACGAGGCCTTCAAACCTTTCAGGGAAATGTGTGTCTCTCCTCTTCGGCTCCTGTTCTATTTCAAACTTTCTTTGTATCTTACGTATTCCAGGTTAGCAGGCACTTGCTACTGAATGGAGAAGGCGTTTTCCGAATAATGCTGTGCAGGTAAAAGTGTTCATCTTAAGTTATTTAAATCGGAGCATGATGAGCGATAAATACTGTGGCTTTACATATCCTACACCAACTCGTGAAGTAGAAATATTGCCTCGTTTTAACCAGGAATTTAAGCATGTCATTTATTATATTTTTTACAATGCTTTGAAAAATAGTGTCTCTAATCACAAATTTAAAACCGGTTGTTTCCGTATTAAATTTGAAGAAGAAAAAACACAGTATATATATCAAAAACATGCAAAAACTATATTCAGTGACACGACAATGATACAGGATTCACCACTGACGGTTCAAACAACTGAGATTGTTGAAAAGAATTTAACTGAGATTAAAAGTGCTGCCTAAATTGAGATAAATTTTTAAAATGGTATCAAATTGTTTTCTTTTAGCAGGTTTGTGTGTATGAAAGTAATATATTAGGAACTCATACCTGACTATGTACAGAGGTAATACATGTTTATTTTCCACTTATTGGTTCAGCAGTAGGAATAGACGAACATCAATGTCTGTCTATTCTCGAAAAGATGAATGCTAGATAGTTCTACATACAAAGGATTATAGCACAAACCCAATTCGTGGATAGATAGCTATATCAATTTGATAGGCATCAGATAAAGAATTTTTCAAGTTTATGCGAGTCACAATGCACTTTACCTACTCCTTCAAAATCACTTATGAGCAATGTCTTGTTGTTACAGTCATGAATTGTGGTGAGAAACAAGATGTATTTTCCTGTAAGAAAATGTTGCTTTGAATGTATTATATAAAGCCAGTGCAAATTTTGAAAGACAAGTTGTAGGTTTACCCTCATGAATAGTTTTTTCCAATTCAAGTCTATATTACATGGGATACAACGCTTAACAGAATGAATAAACCACATATAAATCATTTTTTAAAGAGATTGCTTAAATGTTGTTTTTGTAAAGTATTCACTTTTTACAACCCTTCTTAAAGGAAATATGTCCATGATTCTGAATATTTGGAAAATTTGGTATGGATGGAAAGCTTAAGTAACGATTAAGATTACATATAAATCAATCAAGTTGAAAATGTCCACATTTGTTGAGTATTTTGCCCTTTTAATTTTCCGCCCAATAGTTTAACCTTTACTCGAAAAACGGATCCTTCCGCCAAATCCACATCGCAGGCAATGGTGACGTCAAGTTATACCATCCATAATTTACGTCGTTTGACCATCATAATACGATCGCAGTGTTCGCACTTAATAATAATTAAACACACGAAATGAAACAAAAATATTCATTCTGTAACTTATTTTTCTATTTATTATTTACTTTCATTAATCCATCAATATTACAGTGTCAGCAATAACTTCGAGTCAACACAAGTTTTGTCCATCACTTGACGTCACGAGGCGAGCCCAAAATTGGGGCGCTTTTTATCATGAAGCCGTGGCGAAAAATCCCCCGTTTCTTCGTATTCAAAAAGCAAAAATTAAAAGCCTCTATTTTGTTAATTTTACCTCAAATGGTAATTATTTTTTCGGGAATTCGTGCTGTATGTACATATATTTTATGACTGTAAGTCAAACTGAAGCTTGACAAAAATTTTGACACATATTTCCTTTAACGTCTTTTCTACCCGAGCCATTTTATGTAACACGTCTAACGTCACTACATTTGCTAACAAACATCGATGATGGCGTGTTTTTTGGTATCAACGTATATCGGTCATCATTGATGTATGAAATTATAATGACGACAAATGGAGGGATGTTGTACTTCTGTAAGTATGCATTGGCATGAACAGAAAAGATCCATAGTGATACCAAGTGATCCCTGGTGATAAACAAAAAAATATCATTGAGTGTTTCTTTAGCAGGAAGACATAACCACATCTGTGACGTAACCTAAAGTACCAATTTAGAACAAAGATGAAGTAATCTATTATGTAAACAAATAATTCAGGTGTGATGTATAGAGTGGGTAGGTAGGTTTAAATGTTATGGTGCAGGTTCTTTGTCAGCAACGTGAACAGTGTTTTAATCACAATTATACGATTAGTAGTAGGAAAACATTAATGATGTTAATATAGAAAAGGATCCTTTCGGCCAGTAGACGTTCATATGAATGACAAATGGTTTCAAGCTATCGAAGCCCCCTCATTTGCGGCCATATCGTAAAAAATGACTTATACCCGTATCTAGGGTTAGGTGTTCTAAGTCCGGTAGGGTGCTGTTGTTGTAACCTCCAAGTATTCCTTTTTGCTCGTATATACGGAACATTGTAAACATGACGTGTGGTGAGTTTTTGGGGGCCGAAAATTATGACAATCTACTTATTTTTTTTTTAAATTGGACCAACTTTGGATTAGGATGCCATTGTGACATTAAGATGTTGGTATTATTTGGTATCACTGGGAAAATGAGAGAGCCATTTTACATTAACCGATCACCAAATCATATCTACCTTTCAAATGTATTTAATATACTGCAAAATTGTGTTTTAACAGTGTTATCGTAGAAACGTGGGTTCCGAGATTTTTTTTTTTTTTTTTTGCATTAGTTAAGGCGTTAGCGTCCTTTATGTTGACTTGGTAATTGAACGACCACATCTGAGCAAAATTCAAGAATGGTGATCCATACCCATGGGTCACAGAGAGGTTGACAGGATTACAAATATATGACAGGTAATATGTCAACATATGTAAGGTTTGACCTAATTTTAACCTTTGACCACACTACTGTAGGTCGACCGAGACGGGTCATCGTCGACTTTATTTCATCTTTGACAAATTTATCTGGCCAACGCGACCAAGACAATCGCGATTTAAGATAACAGGCATAATCGACGGATGGGACTCGACCCGACAACTCCCGTTTAGCTCTCGGTTGTCGCCTAATAAATTGTAATATAGGGGTAATGTAATCTGTAGTGTAAGTTAGTGGCTACCATAATTTTCATTTTTTTTTTTGCTGTAGTCAAAAGACCTATGAGAATCATTTTATTGACATAATAAACAATATGGGGATACCGACAAAATATTGTAATTTGAAAGCCAAGTCCTATTTCATCAATAATGGCATCCATACTGGATTTTTAAGTGTTCAGTATTGCGACCATTATTGCAGGTGTGACTAATGATTTTCATACATTTTGGGGCTTAAATGTCCATTTACGTGTAACAACTTGAGAGTAATAGCATATATTAATTTTGAAAATAAGGGCCTAACAGCTTGAAAAAGTCGTTTTCGAGAAAATTAACGTTTCAAATCTCGAAACACACACAAATTAATTATTCCAAGCCATTTATAGTAGCCCCTGACCTTAAGTTGTTTCATATTGTTTGGCATGTTTCTCAGCGCTTCAGCACTCCTACCTCTAAATTCCTTCGATTAAAATGGAGGAAGAAATCTGAATTTAATTTAAATTTTTAATATTTTAGATTTATCTGTCACAACTATTTTGATATTAAATTTTAATCTAACTTGGATTTGTCCAATTAATTAATTTTTAATTTTTTAGTTTTTTGCTTTTTTAAATTGTTTGTTATTATTTATTATTTACTTCAAAAACAAGGTTCGCTGCATTCCAGGCTTCTCTTTCCATATCCGTAGACATCAGTGCGCACGCACTTTGCAGGCTCTACATCTGGTAAACGGAGAGGCAGGTTGGATTACATATTACTTAAAATACGCCTACACATCATAGATTTAAATGTCATTCTAATTAAAATTAACATTTTATGGTTAAATGTAGACGTGAACTTTCATTCCACAAGGTAGGATAACTTCCAGTACTACAGATCCCATTTGTTCAGTCGGTATTAGCTGTGCGAACACAATGCTATGTTAACAAAATGTTTTGAATGGTTGCCTTGGGATAATTTACATTTTTTTAGCGTTGACTGATATTGTTACCACTCATAAAATGACGTTTAAGTGAGCGTATCATTGGCAATGCAGGATTTGAACCGAAAACCTTCCAATTGCTGGATTCGCTGCTCTCTTCAATCCAAACGACCATGAGACTGTCCGTCCCTATTTAAGAGGTACAAAGTTGAAATTGAAGAGTGTGTTGGTTCTGGTTTAAAATCAGATTTAAACATTTATCCGATTGTCACTTGTTAATTTAATCCTTAGAGTGTCAATGTGACTGTCTCTCTATACTTGTTCCTACACGATGCCTTTGCATTTAGGACGGAACTATTACAGGAGTACTCGGACTAGCTACAGCCCTGAATGAACTACGTCGAGTATTTTTCAAAAGCATGATAAAAGACGGCCTTTGCAACCAGGACTTTCTTAACGATTGCAAGGCTCATCTATAACATATTGTGTTACACATCGTAAGCGCACAACTTATGCAGCCACAAAAAAAATGGAAATGTGTTTTGGAACTATCCATTTCCATTTATATAATGATATTTCATTAAATTGGAAGATATTGTCCTACGAGCCTTGGTCTCGTAATGATTTTCACAGCATGTTACATCGATCCACGTACAGCGGCTCCTCTTCAATCATGGGACCACAATGTATCCCGCATCGTTGTTTCAAGATTCATACCTTACGAGAAAGAGAGTTGGAAAGGGAATTCCTACTTGCTACATAAGGATGTCTGAAAAATTGAAGAGAATGAAAGACGTTTGTACAGGCTTCGTAACCAAACGATTGACAGAAGATCCAGGCAAAACCAATACTAAACGACGATTTTGACCGACAAGAATTGTTTTTCGTAAAGTGCATCAATTCTACCAGAGTAAGATTCCCATTAATAAACTGTTGATCTACTCTTCGTCAAGATATTAACGTCACGAGTTGGTAGGACGAGTCTCTGAAACTGTTGAGCCTTGCATTTCAAATTTAAAACATCAGAATTACAGAAAGTTTCCCTTTTCGAGAGCCGAAAAGGTTTTACTGCGATCAATATCATTCGCACCGTTAAGGTCGACAAACTAAAGACCTTCAGATCATTATCTCGACGAAACATGGATTAACACACCGCTGAAAATGTTTTTGGATAGCGAAAAGATGTAAATGGTGGGTTCCCAACACTGGGGTTTCTGCATGCTGAAGTGTTAGGGAATTGTTCCCGGAGCAACCTCAACTTTGTCCGATCGAAAACGACTCAGGGATTATCATGACTAGATTACGTCTAAACATTTCCAGAATGGAAGATCACATTATTTTCAAACATCCCAAAGAGTCCATTATCAAGGATTATGGCACTACCATCGTCAAACATGAGAAACTTCCGACATCCAATGCAAAACAAAATCATAAATGCAAGAGTGGTTTGAATAGACATTTTCCTCCAATATACAAAACGGCTCAAAATATAAAATCGCCATTCTGGCTAATCCGGCCTGAAATAGTAACGTTTGCCTATCACTGTGACTTGAACTCTGATAGCTGATGGCCAACATGAAGGAGTACGTTTCTAGACATACAAATTTCAGTATGGCAGCGATTAGGCAATTATTTGATGAGGCAGGGGACAAATTGCAATCTTCGTGACTGGAAAATGCGGTCAGCCAAGATCCTAATGTCCAGAGCTCGTAATGGGATATCTTTACACATTGAAAATGGAACAATTTTTTTTGTATATAGCCGAAGAAATCTGATGCAAAAAACATGCGGACGCAAGCAAAGGGTAACTGCGGGGTAAATTGGTTATCAATTTTTGACCCTAAGATCAATAAATATGAACAAGACACACTTCAATGTCGGCAAGTAGATTTTATACGCCCTGTGTTCGTGTTATAGGCTAAGACGGTAAACGAAAAACATCTCCAGTTTGGACTCTTAAGAACATGTCTTTTACTTGTGTATTAAATGGTTTTGTTGCTCTTTCAGTGTTTATTTGTTTCCTCTATACTTAATTTATGTTAGTTTGGCCATCTGCTTTATTCTCCACCCCCCCAATGAGAATAGGCTGTGCTGAAACTCCACGAATAGCCGCCATTAAACGGTGGGGATTAATTCAACCACACGAAAAGTAAAAGGCCAATAAGAGATACATACTTCATTGCGAATCATCATAAATAGTAAATGTAAAGAATTTTGCAACAATGTTACCGCAGGCATGGGAAGTAAATGAGCCGTATTCGTTTTAGGTCAGCAATACTTAATCCTGTGGATAATGAAAAGTACTGATTTTGATTGTGTTACAAAAGTGAATATATTTTAATAAGGTTTGAATAGAGTTTAAGTTGTAGTGCATCAAATAAGGGACGACCTTTAAGACGCCTTTTGGTTCATGTTGTGGTTATAGTTTGGTTTTCACCCTTGGTGCCTGGTGGGGTTCCACGAGACCCCCCTAAGGAAACCACATTTCATTAGGATTTCAAATGAAACTCATACTAACTTTGAGGAGTCATAACGCACATGCCCAAGGTGCAATATAAACGAGTTCCGGTTTATCGCTGGCCCTGACCTTGACTCTGGCAACTGACCCTTTACTTATAGCCTTAACCTTGGTCTTTAGGAAGCGGTCCCCCGCCTGACTTTTTTTGCACGGGTAGGGAGCCGGTCCCGACTACATCTAAAAATTAAGCCGCTCAGCTTTGTTTTGGAGGCCCTGCAAACGCTTAGGTCACATTCACGTCAACCAACAACAAAGAGTTACTATAATCAAGACGTGAAAGACCCAACCCTCTAACTGCATTGTGGCCAGCCTCTTGGGTGATAAAGCGGCGAATCCTCCAAATGTCCTTTAAATGAAAATTGATGGATTTAACCAAAGAGGACCGACTTTGATCAGACATTTCATGCAGGCATCAGAACCAACTACCCAGATTTTAACATTAGAAGTTGGATGAATGCACACATTGCCATGTCTGAGCTCAAGATTAGTGCGCCGTGGTAAGAAGGCGATTATGTCAAAACGATAACTCGTTTCTCTTGATTCGTTGCAGAGTATTAGCCATCATCCATCATTGCATAATTACAAGAGATACAGAACCAAGCAGGTAAGGGCACGTTGGGAGTCACCCTGGACCTTTGGGGGTCACCCTCAAGAATGACGCTTTCATGTCATCAGCATATACATGAATTTGATACCATGATACGTATGATATCCCCACAGGTTGTAGTTTATAATTGAACCCCAATGGCAATATGAACCCTGAGGAAGTGATATTCCTGTTGTCTCTGGAAAACTCGTTCTTGACAGTTACCCTAGTAGTTCTATCACTAATATGATGCGAACCAGCGATTTACAGTACCCCTATACCACCCTATTTTTGCGTCTTTGCAGCAAAATGTGGTGATCAAACCGTGTCAAACGCTGCGACATGGCAAGTACTACCATGAAACAGCCTTGCACCATCAATAGCCTGCAGTACATCATTTTTCACCTGAGATTGCGTCACTCACAACGGTTTATCAAACTCCACAATTACGGTATACAGAACTCAACACTTACCGGGGTTCGTTCGCGAAGCAGTGTAAGACTAACCGTAGCCCTAGTAGCGACGTAAGTTACTACTAAGATTTTTTTCGCGGTCCTGAAACTTGGACGAGGCTACGTGAAGCCAGATTTACGATTAAAACTACGTGTGGTCACGAGTACACGTAAACACAACTCGTTTTCGCATTTTATCAATCTTTTTTAGCAAATTTATCATGTACCAGCATTTATTATTCCCAGAAAATAAGGAAGACACAGCCTGACGAAAAATAAAATATTTTAACAACCCTCCTTGAATCTATATTTCAGACGTTTTTAAAACGTTTAGAAGCGTTTATTCTCTAAACATTTAAATTTCTAAACACCAACTAAACACCGTGTTTTAATTTTAAAACACAAAGTGGTTAATTGCTAAACATTAAAACCCTAAACACCTACCGTTCCTTCATTTCTAAACCCTCTTTTACAGTCACAAATCTCTTTTCCCCAATATATGTTATTGAACAATAATATCTTGATTAATAATATTCCCCATAATATAAATGACCATATATGTCCTTTATGCACATCGGCAGGATGCTGAATAATCATTGTCAATTGTCGCAATTGAAGCAAACGCGGTGCAAAATTACAAAACAGCTTAACTTTTAAGTTTAATAATCATATCTCATTGTCTCTGTAAGCATGGCATTGTTAATAATACTCCCGATTGTCCATCAACACAGCCTGCATCCCTTGCCACACAGTTTTGCTCTCTATCCTAATTCACTCACGATAAAAAAATAGGAAAGAAAGAAAAGTGGAACAAAGAAAGAAAAGCAAATAATGAAATAGAGACGAGGCCTATCACAAATTTGAATCATCTTCTGATCTAGTTCAAGGCTGACTCGGAGAAATTTCCGAGGATGGTGTCCTCAATTTTTTAACAAATCGATTTTTTGCCCGTACACGATGCACTTAGCCATATACAATCGCTGTGTGAAATAGCTACTTTGTAATAAAATGCCGGATCCGGATCGGAACTTTGTTATACAGTAGGCCTATCCTTTGTTACTTATAATACTACAAATTTTTATTCTAATTCTATAATAACACCAACAACATCTAGTTTGAAATCTCTGAGTCAGCATTGAAAAAGTTGGCACAACTTTTTGTCACGTATTGACGAATTCACAGTTTTTGTTCACCAGTATTCTTGTCTTGCCATTTCTTCATGATTACAGACCTTTCTTCATGTTTGGCTTCTGCATTTACCTTGCCTGTACCTATATTATTTTATATCCTTTTGTTTCTCATTTAATTGATATAGGCCTATATTACTTTTTATTTTTTTTTTTAAAAGTAAAATATTTTTTGTCTTTCCAACCTACAGATAGACTCCTAATGATAAAAATGCCCACCCTCTTTGTTTGAAGCCCATTTTTCTTTCTGTCGGTGTAGGCCTATCTAATCTACCTAAAGTAACGATGCAGTATATACTAAGATAGCCATGAGCATGATATATTAATTGTTATAATATCTTCGATATCCATTAATTAACCGCATTCTCAGTAACACAGGAATTCTCAAATACCGCGGGGGTAGTACTCGTAGTCCGTAGTACTTATCAGATTAAATAGTCCGTATGCTCCACCCCAAAACACCTACCTTGTACAATCCTTTAATCGATTTACTAGAACTGCATTCAACACCAACTCATACATAATTGCACCCACGATTACACCCAAATAGTCGTGTCCGCAAACGGAGTGCTGAAACTCGAGTTTTTCAAACTCTGGAGTGTCGATCGGGTTTTTTGGGCCGGGTGGACGTATCCGGAGGTTTAACTCCGGAGTTTTTTATCGAGGGTCTAGCGTGGTTTTATCCCCCTAAAAACTAGGTGAAACTCAAACTCCAAAACACTCCAGGTTTTGGAGTGTCGTGTCCGTGTGGACAGCTTTCGGGGGATAGTAGCGGAGGTGCCTACGCAAGGTCCATCTTTTTGAAAACTCCTGTTTTTGAATATAACCGCGAAAGTGCACGGCTTCCGTTATTGTGACTTCCGGTCTACACTCATATGAGAAGCGGATGAGAATGGTCAGAGGGCTGATTTCAGATTTTGGTCATCGGGTGGACGTAATTTGGAGTGAGTAAATAATTGGATTTTTTTTCACCATCTGGAGTTTCAAACCTTATGAGTTTGGTAACCGTGTGAACATGGCTATAGACGAAGCACTTACTAATGATCCTAAGTTATTCGGGAGATGGTTCCTACGACTACGACTGTCTAACGTCCATTGTTCGCGAACAGCACTTAAGTCCAACTTGTTAGAATCGTACAGTCTCAGCATAATTAGTATATACTTACTATTCAAGTTTCGCGCCGAACCCCTGGAATCAGCACTTTCTCAGCCTCGTAACCAGAGATTTGTCCGTCAGCGACGAGAATTGGCTTGGTCTGAAGTGTATTTCTGCGTCCCCAGGTTACGTTCTTGGACCCGCTGCTGTTCCGTCTACATCAACGACTCCCTAACAACACTTCATCGTTGGTACTTCTATGCAGACGACTGCGTCGTATACCGTGAATCAAAACATAACTCGACTTACCCTTAGTTGCAGAAATTTAAACACACTTGGTGACTGGAAGAAAAAATGGCAATGAAATTTAATTCCAAAAACTGCTTTGTTATGAGAATACCACGCAAGGTCTCAAAGCATTTTGCATATACACTCCGGGGTGACGAACTGGTCCACAGCCAGAAAATCACACTTACGGGCGTATGCGATTTCAATAACCTCACTGGAACAGGACACATACAGAGATTTTCACGAACGTTAATGATCTTTAGGTTTCATTACGTAGAATCTTTACTCATGCAATAAATTAACAAAACATTACGGCATACATTTTCACTTGTCCGCCTGATCGAGTACTCCTTACCGTCTGGGAACCCCATACCACCAAAAAACCACGATCAGCTTGTAGGCAGTGCAACAAAGAGCAGCCCGTTCATCTTGCAGCGATTATACTCTAAACGCCATGAGTGCCCCCAGATGGTGACAGAATTAGATTCTCGACCCACTTCCACCTGAAGGAAAATCGACGTCTATGCTTTGTCAACAAGGCAGTCTTGCTCACATATCCCTGGCCCATCGAACCCTCCTACTGCGGCCAATCCGGCAATCATCTCCGATTCTATTAACTATCTCACACACAAGTGCGATAACACGCCTTTGTACCCAAAACCATTCGGGACTGGACTGTTTCCACCACATAACTACCACATCTGACCTGACCAATTCAAAGCACATTATACCATCACGTCCAGCAACTAAGGAGCTCTAAGATTAATTGACCACGTCAAGCGATCACCATTTCTGACCGTTTTGCTCCTCTTGGGGCTGTTTGGCCTATTCTATCTGAAAGTCTGAAGTCCTCAACAACTCTATCCCAGGTTGATTTGGCGAAACCTGTAAATTCCCCGAGCGACAAGAGCGGTGGCGACTACCGCCGGTCCAATCCGCACATCTCCCAAAACCGATGACAGTAAATCCCAAAACCGCGTCACAGTAAATATTTGAACGTGACGGGCCCGCAGTGGAACGGGATCAAATTATAAAAATGCATCATTTTTTTTCAGGTAAGTATAAGGTGGCGCAGTGGATACGGTGATGGACCCACGACCAGACCAAGACCACCTCTCTGGAATTCCGGATTTCCATGTTTGATTGTCTTCAAGGTATTTTTTTGCCTATTAGATGGTCACTTGTCTAATGTGACAAGACGCAACCAGACCAACTCTCTGGGATCCGATTTCAGGTTTGAGTCTTCTTCAAGGTATTTTTTTTCTTTTTTTGCCTATAATGAATGGTCACGTGTTAATGTGACAACGGCTCTTTTTTCAAAGTCCACCAATATTCAAGTGGGCATTTCCGGTAAAAGGGTCCAGAAAATATTGTCGGCAACCTGTCGGTTTTCTGAACCGTATTCTCTAGGATAGGGTTGAAGAAATATATCATGCATGATAGAATACCGTCGTCTGCAAGGTTTCTGATCGCACCACAACACCGGTCGGCTGTTGTTAAATTATGAGGCGGTGCAGTGGAAGGTGCCTTTTGGATTGAAATTATCTGCGACCAGAACTTGTAACTAATATGGAGGGTATATATCTTTGTAAAAGTATATCGGTAAAACTGCAAACTTGTATTTGGAAGGGTATTTGCTGCAGTACTTTTACTGAATTTAACGCATTTTGAGGTTTGAAATATGAGATTAGTTTTTTAAAGTTAGTCGCAATATTCCTACAATTGAACGCACACTATAGTCCTTTGTGTGTTGCTTTACAATTCTAACTTTTTTTTACCCTTTTCCTCTAATAGCAACGTTAGATTTTTTTCAATTTCACTGACACTTGGTGGAATATTGTGTTTAAAGAAAAGGTTTTAATCGTCCACCCAAGATTGCACTTTATTGCATTTTCTTGGTGTAGTCTAATGGCCATTTTTGTCGATTTCCTAAAAGCAACACTGGAAAAACGTACAAATACCCATTCACGTTCAAAACATTTTTAACAACACGAAAATTATAATGAAGTATGATTCTATAACTGCTTCCGTAAAATTATTGGAAGTTTACTGGCTGTTCCAAGATGCATTCAGATTGCAGAGGTAAGGGGACGAACCTTTGCATACAGGAACGGAGTGCCCATTTCTCTTTTGAAACAATTGGAACAGGACTCACCATATACTGTTACTGTAATGGGAATCACTACACCTATACAGCGAGTTTGTTACCTCCCAACATTTTCAACCAACACTAATTGAACAAGCATCAAACTTAATTCCCTATGCATCATACCCGTTACTTACAGACCCCATATCATCTCAACCATGTGACCACCCATCCTTGTCACACCCACAAACAATTCGGTTCTGACCGCCCTCCGCTAATCACACTGACGACAGCTTCAACACACTAACAAACCATAAAGCAATGACTCATTTTTCCATATTCCATTTCAACTGTCTTAGTATCACAAATCATATGAAAGAAATCACTAACTACCGCATCACCTCAACCATTCTTTCACTGTCTTAGCATTTTCCGAACAATGGCTTACTGACAAACCAGTCCACCACCTATTTAATGGCTACACGTACAATCCGACCTCTCCACTGCAAGGAAGGGATTTTGTCTTGAAATAAAAAATCACCTCTCATTCTCATACAAATCATCGACACGCACCAGGACAAATTTGACTCACTTTTCATCTATCTCACATTAACACCAACAATAGACTAAACACATAACTGTCGGAGTTATTTACAGACTGCATGAACACAATATCCAAAATTAACAACATCTTCGAGCAGCTTCTCACGGACTAAATAAACTAACCACGAGTCCCTATAGTGTTCGGTGACTTAATATCAATCTTCTTACTTATTCCACTCATCCACACATCAAGGCTTTAATTAACACATCACTTGCAAACTCCTACATCCCCAAAATTAAAGACGCTCCAAGAATAACGCATAACACATGCCACACTCATGGATAACGTTATCAACAACCCCACGTGCCACAACTCCACACCAGGGATATTTGTCACAGAACACTACAGATCACTTCCCAATATTTCCTCATTACATCTCTTAAGCATAAGCAATGTAAAAAAACAACCATCACTACAAGCGTGACTACAGAGATCACAACATTCGCACATTTAACGTAGACTCAACACTGAAATCGTGGGAATATATACTCACAGAAAATGACCCAACAAAGCGTACAGCAACTTCATCATAACTTATAACAAACATTACAACAATCTTCCCCTTCAAAATAAAGACCATAAAACAACATCGTAACCACAAGCAGGAGCCCTGGATGACAACAGCAATTTCCGCAATTCCAAGTCAATCAAACACCAGCACGGCCTCTACAAACCTAACCTAAAAAAACCACACCAGCACCAAACAACAATACAAACAATACAACAAACAATTAACTCACACTATTCGTATTGCCAAGAAAAACACAACAACGAAAAATTCAGAAACTAAAATGACTACCAAAACCTGACATTCCTCAACAACATTCCAGGCAGGAAGTTCTCCACTAAACGATCCCTGACCATTTACTCATAATACTAAGCAGATAACTGCCCGCTGATATAGCTAACGCATTCCACGATCACTTCACTAACCTGGCAAAAACTTGGCTATCAATATTCCACCTCCCAATAACCCCTTTACTAAACACCTTGCAAAAAATACATTCCCTCAATTTCCTGAATCCATTCACTGTAGATGAAATCACAACTCGCCACCACCTACTAAACCCTGGTAAAAGTGCAGGTACCGATAAAATAGATCCTGGGATTGCTAACACATCTATGATACATCATATCAACCTCTGATGCACCTATTAACCAATCTCTTCTCACCGGAACATTCCCAGACCACCTCAAATCAGCCAAAGTTTTCCATTTTATAAAAACAAAGATGCACATAACAATGCAACTTACGGGCCTATTTCTGTTCTTCCATCTTTTCAAAACTACGAAAAACTTGAACAAATCATGTACACACACTTCTGTCTACATTCTTCAATAAACCACCTTCTGTCGATGAACAATACGTTTCAGGCCCAACGATTCAACTTACATGGCAACTCCTTGAACTAACACCACCTAAACCTGCACTAAAAACTAAACTCCACACCATGGGAGTTTCTGGATCTCTCAACGGCTTTCGACACCATTGACCACAACATTCTTTTTCACAAGCTTTATCATTAAGGTGTCCGTGGAGTAGCCTTGGAGTGGTTCAGAGTTACCGCAACCAACCGCTCACCATCAGTTTACGTACACTCCACCTCATCATCCATCAAACCTATCCAGTGTGCCCCAATGCTCAATCTTGGACCCCCCCCTACTCTTCATCATTACATGAATACATCACTAACTAACATCTCAACACACTACCACTAATCTTATTTGCAGATGACCACAAACATTTCTCTCAACCCAACATTAATGCGCTCTTTAACAGCATGAATCACGAACTCGCAAAATCACTGACTGGTTTCGGGCCAAAACAAACGTTCTCTCAATGTTTCAAAAACTAACTACATTCTTTCTCACACAAACACCAATCACACAAACATTTACAATAGATAACCAGACATCTCCCGGTACACTCAACCAAATTTCTTGGCATCACAATCGACTATAAACTAACATGGATGAACAAATCAACTCTGTCACTACCAAAGCGTCTCATCAATGGTACAAGCCCTACAGAGTTTAAAAACACCACCGTCCAGACCACACACTTAAAATCACTTTAAACACACTAGTTTTCTCTCCCATACATTAGCTCTGTAATATCATCTGGTCCTCCAACTATCATTCACAGCTCACCAACTAAACATCCCACAGAAATGGGCCATCGCACTATCACAAACTCACCCCCTAGAAATCACACTTTGCCATTATTTCCACTCACTGAAAACACTTAAATAGAGCACCTTAAACCACTTCAAACAGCGCTCTTCATGGTTGACTATCACAACAGCGTTTACCTCCCGAACTTTAGCACTACTTTAAATCACTAAAGACAAATACACGCTATAACAACTTATGGGGTGGTTATTTGCACAAAGGCAAGTAGAATTTTTACCCCCAGCCCAAAATAGGGAGACACAAACCCCGGACATAAAACAACCAACTTTAAAAGAAAATTCAATCAATAACCCCATGTACATACCCCCTAAAGATTTTCCACTCAAAATCGTTAAACACCGGCTAAAGACGGACTGTAATTGTTAATGAGCCTGTTGCTTTTCACTTGAGTAGTTGCAGGAGCAAAGTGGGTATAGTGAGTCTGTGTGAATCCACTCAGGCGTCACAATCTGCAGCAGTTGTTTTGTCCCAATATTGCCCTGATTAAAGCTTCCAAAAGGATTGCCAAAAAATCAACAGTTAAACTCTTTTGGATGAAGTTGTAATTGTTATTACTTTGCTGTTTTACTATAAAAAGCAGTGTACATGACAGCTGTAGGTCTGTCCATTATCTCATTATCAGAGATATTGATATACAATGATTGTGTGCAACTAGTATATTGGTCATTGTATTCTAAGAGGCTTAAGTATTAATCTGATCAATCTGATCCTCTATTAAGTTAAACAGGTCACGGCCAAGTAGATGCCACTATGCAGGGATTTAATTAGTGTTGATTTAATTCTTTAGTGAAGAAGAGTTACTTATGTTGACCGGGATCATGCTCAGACTGCTATTCTTGTAGCCGATATCAGTTTGCTATTACAATTGTTAGTTGTATAGCTATTTTTTTTTAAAAAAACAAATCATTAA
Source organism: Ophioderma brevispina (assembly GCA_023653785.1). Lineage (NCBI taxonomy): Eukaryota > Metazoa > Echinodermata > Ophiuroidea > Amphilepidida > Ophiodermatidae > Ophioderma > Ophioderma brevispina. The sequence goes on along the minus strand of JAMKCH010002094.1, from coordinate 3,091 downwards.
GACAGCAAAAGCTAAAATTACTTTGTATGCATTAGTTTTATCTTGAATACTGATCAACACTGCATACATGCGCCCATTGCTAACTTCCTGAAAATAGATGTAATTTGTGATGAGCCGAATTTTTTAAAACAACATGCCACAAAGCTAAAAGCCAGTACCAATTGTGGGAATCATATAACATGTCACAGATTGGCTGGAATGAATAAAAATGTTTGAATTGGTAAAACTAAACAGGTAATTATGAAATCAGGAATAAAAAATCTGATCTTGTGATAGCATGTGTGATACTTGAGGATACTTGGCAATTCAATGTATCATTCACATTGCAAGGCTTCCGAATTTGGAAACTTATTTTCAAAACTTTCCAGATGGTCTTACAGGGGGTTAGAATCGTCTGATTTCATAAAATTGATTTTTTTCCTAGTTAATTAGGATGTCTCCATATTGTGAGCTGGGGTTCAAATATTGTTGAATATCACACACCCCCCTAATAACACCAGACAAGCCGACCAACTTCATCTCCCTCCCAAAAATCTCCTCTGAAAAGCACTTTATTCAGTATCACGGCGCAAAACTTGGGAATGATCTTCCAGAATCCATCCACATACAATTACAAACAAAATACTTTTAAAGCTCACTTCAAAAACCATTTCATCACCAGTACAATTCTATAATTTTCCCCCCCCAGGTCCTTTTTTCTCTCTCCTCACTTTATTTCTTCATTTCATTTCTTCTTACTACTCTACTCCTTACTTTTTTTCTTTTTTTCTTTTTCTCCACCTCTACCTCTCTCCACCTCTGGCTTCCCTCATTATGGCAATAGTAAACTACTGACCTCAGCAAGACATGTTGAAAAGTCTGTCATTGTCCTTTCCCGTATCCTTTATATTCCCGTTAAGTGTTTGTGTAGCATTAGATTATTGTTTGTTTTTGTTTGTTTTCTTGTACTGTATATTTACCTATGTATATTTTAGAATCATCCCCTACTTGTGCTTATTGCAATATTGAGTATATTGTACTTGTATGGTTTACAGTGCCAGTAATATCTATAAGCCTATAGGGTTGTCCATTACTGGTCCTAGCATATCATATCCCTCAATGCTCATTTAGCACGTTTGCAATTTATATACTTTTAATGTATTCTGAAATAACTACTGTATTTTTCATGTCTGTCAAGTACGAGATGTAGGCTGAATAAATAAAACATTGAACATTGAACATTGAATAATGTTGGTACCCATATTGTACACCTGGTTAAAAATGGGTAATTAAATGTAAAAAACGCTTACACAAGGCGGAAACACAATGGCCACAGTGGGGGAGCGCGGTGATCCGAACTCACAACCTTTGGCGTGTAGTCTATAGTGCTTTTGCACGGAACCACATTGCCATCGATTGGCCATTATTTGACCGTAAAAGTAAAGGTGACTCCGAGATTTCCCGATGAGGGGCTCACCATTTTTCAAACAATCGTTTTTTTACATTTTGCATTTACACAAAGCTTGTACATATCTAACCACTATGTGAAATAACTAGGCACGGAATCCTTCATATAGATAATCAAAACTTGTCATAACAATTCCGGATCCGGATTTTGTTATACAAAGTACCCTATGCTACTATTATAATATACATTAAAAAGATTACAAAAATACAAAACACTAAAATTATAAATTTTGGAATTAAGTATTTTTTGTGAATTCTTAGTTCTAAAGACAATTTTTTATAATTACCCCAAAAAATTTATATTTCGAAATCTCTGAATCACTTTTAATAACGGTTTTTTTTACTGCAAGTATTATGGTGGCCCTTGTTTAGTACATATTTTATGCTGAAAATATTCTGTAATATGTCTATTTCATGTTCAAAATAAATAAAAAATGTGAAATTACCGTATTTTGCTATCATTCTTGTAAGTTTACAGTTATTTCTACACTGGTGGGTACGAGAGTACCAGTATTATTTTAAAGGTGAGTATCTTTGTATTTTAAAATATTACTGTTGTTCTAGATTATGAACCTAAGGAAGTTCAAACTAACAGTACTTTGAATATCCTACTTTATTTTGGTTTAATTCTTTGTGAAAATGTGACAATACATTTTTAATTTGGGGTTTCCTGTTTATTTCAACTCTACTTACAATTATGATTATACTTTCTTTTCTTACGTGGCTTTGAGTATTTTGTGGAGGCTGGTTTGTACGAACATGCAGACACGCTAAATTGATATGCTCAAAAGCTTGCCTCAAGCACTCGCGTGTTACTGGCTCAGGGAAGAACAACTTCGCATTTACCATATATTCTCTAATAAAAAAGAAGAAAACAAAAGAAAATACGTGAGTTTTAAAGTAGAAGTGCGTAACATCAACAACATTGGTTGGATTTATCGTCGCGAAGATGTGATATTACCTATTTAGGTAATTAAATGTTTTTGGTTATTTTTAAAACAAGTGTCAAATAGTGCATGTAAAATTCCGAATGTGGGAACTCTCCCTGTGAAAGAATCAATACATCTTTTCGCGGATGTAGAATGCACACTGTCATTTTAGTTGAATTTGGGATGCAGAAAACATATCATTAACACTTAATATCATTAAAATCGGACAATTTTGACCATTTTTTAGCGATTTGACCTCTTCTGAAGTGTGTTGGGCCTTTTAACATTTTGGCCATACAATGGATACAATTTGGGACCCCTTTTTTCATTTTGACGCCTAGTTTGACGCTAAGCGGCAAGCCCAAGTCCAAAAATGTCCGGTCATCCTCAGGGAATCCCAAACACTTTCACACTTGTTTCCAGTATTTGGTCACGGGACCTACAGCTGATCTAGTTCGTATATTATAAGGCCATCGTAAGAATTAAAAGGTGTACTTAGTGCTCCGAGCAACCTCATTTTTATGATTCACTAGAATATGCACGAGAAAAAGTTATTTCGAAAATTTAACTTGATTCTGATGTTCGATTGATGTTATGAACGAATACTTTCATCCTGATCCCATAGGCCACTGTGTTGTAGATTTCTGCCCGTTTACAACAGATAATCAAAATTACGAATTCTTCAAACAGATGAATTTGCACGTAAGATTAGGCAC
>JAMKCH010002093.1:0-60566 GCA_023653785.1 Ophioderma brevispina | reverse complement strand
GTCTTTTTCAAAAGAGGAAAAAAAAACAAAAAGTGGAGATGAAACTATGTGAAGTTCAATGGTTTAATTGTCCGACAAGTGAGAAAGAATTTTGTATTGTGCCACCACCCTATGAATTCAGCAGCCTCAAAGGAATAAACCACATGTTGAAGGGGTGTTTCCATAAGGTGACACCCTTTTCTGACATACTTTTCTGACACCCTATGAATTCGGAAACCTTAACGGACATTAACAGAATAAACCACATGGTTTATGTGGTTTATTCCGTTAAGGTTTCCGAATTCATAGGGTGTCAGAAAAGTATGTCAGAAAAGGGTGTCACCTTATGGTAACACCCATGTTGAAGGATGTGGTGGCAGAATATTAAATTCATCCTGACAAGTATAGAACTGCCCAACTTTCATCAGGATAGCTCTGGCTAATCCAAGACAAAATAATTAAAGGTGCATTCATGATCCGAGTGCCTTCATTTTTGTTTATGGTTCATTAGATGTCCTCACCAAAAGATTTTTCCGCAATTTCAGTTGATTCCGATGGTGCGTTTTCATGTTATGAGTGAATGTTCATATCACACTGCTACATAGGCCACTGTGTTGCAATCTCTGTCCATTTATTTTTACAGACAGAAAAATTCAAAATTTCAAATTTCTTCTAGAGTAGATCAAATATGCACATGAGATCACTCACACATATAATACTTACGCCAACAGTTTAAATTATATAAATCTCTATTTTTTGTGGTTAAAGTGACAAGAGGAGATTCTTTTAGGATATGAATTTCTCTCAAATTTCACTGGAACGGTTGTAGACCACCTACCGAGAATGTTTCGAAGATTTATTGGACAAACAGGTGCAAAAGAAAACCGCAAACCTTGTTTTGAACTTGCCTGCTATCGTAATCGTTTCCCATAGAAAACCGTGCTTTGACTTTCTGTCGTGCACGACAGAAAGTACAAAATCATTATCTTATTACATAAAGACGGCGTATTCGGCTTATTCACTTCAGGTGTGATCTAATACACTGGTAAGCATTCCAGGTATGTAAAAAACCGGAGTTCAAGAAAAATTGGGGGTGCTTCTTCCTGGAAATCTCCTCATGTCTCTTTAAGTTGGGGGCGAGGCTGCGAATCACAAAATGCACCTTTAATAATGAACCATGTAGGTAGCTGCTTGCATTCTTAATGTGGAGTAGCTAAGCGGCAGCTTTGACAAACTCTGCAGTATGGAAAGTTTAAACATTTCTTTTTGTACAAATTATGTTAAATGCACAATAAAATCTCCAAACCCACAGAAATAACACTTTGGAAACTAAAATTAATATTGTCAACTAAACAAGCACATTTTTTTCAAATTTTATTTGGCCTCTTTGTGAGGGTGAGAGCAATATAATAAAGCCAAACAACTGTGTCCTCTCTCTCTCTCGGACAATACAAAGCCAAATATTTTACCGGAATGCCAATTTGGTTTGGACCAAGGCCTCTGGACTGTTCCCTGTTAATTCTTTAGAATGGGTACGAACACGATTTTTGCTGATTACAAACGAACGAGCAGGCAGACCCTGTTTTCGCACTAATTAAAATATTACAACTGTGCACTACTATTGTGTTAAATACGTCACACTTGTCATAGCAACTACAAACATGTATAGCCCATGCTATTTGGAAGCCATTTTGAAAATCTGCAAAAAAATCCGTGTCCAATCTTTGCAACGATAAACTTTCTGCATAAACCACATGCCTGACGATGTTCTTGGATGTAAAGGATCATTTTGAAAGGCAGCATCGCTGGGCGAAATCAACGAGAAAGTGCATTCTTCCGTGCTCTAAGTTTTAGGTGTAATGGACTTGGGCGGTACACATCTAAGCATCCACCAGTGAGCTCGCCGATTCAAGATGGCCATCCAACCTCTAGCCCTTTATTACTCTTACTCTATGATTTGAACAGATTAATATTAGTTATTTTATTTTTTGGTGATAACAACATTTTTAAAATTACCTTTGCATGTCATAGTCTTCAATTTTCTTTAGCCTGGTTGACTAGTCGTATATTCACTTTCCTTCAATCAAACTAAGTCTCCAGGACTCTGTGAATGAAAAATATATGACAATATACTTCCTTGGGATTTTCTTGTCAATGTTTCACTTAGAGAGATTGTGGCCCTCTGGCAGTCTGCTCGTGGGTACTTGAAATTCAAACAGATCAACCCACGCCATCACATGCAAACATTAGCTACGAGAGGACAACATTGTGCATGCGATGCTGTGAGAGGGAAAGTACTTGGGTAATGGAATCCATAGGCAAAATTAATGTCTTCTAAATGTCAAAAAATTGTGCTTACACGGCCGGATTCTTACTCACGTGGTAGCCTATACGGCAGCTACACCATGTCTACCGCGGCAGCTACTGCACAGTACACACTGGGATAATTGCGAGGCGGTAGCTGCAAGATAGGGCTTACTAAGTACACAATTATTAGGTATACAGTAATCTGGCTACTCTGCTTTACCTACCCCAATGGCTACCCTGTAGTTGCCCACTAGGTGGAGAGAAGGTGGATGTTGAGTAGACAGTACCGGAGAAAAAAAAAAAAAAAAAAAAAAAAAAAAAAAAAAAAAAAAAAAAAAAAGACACGCAGCAACCACATAGCTACCCCGCGGTTACCACGACGCCATTTTGAGAGTGGATGAAAATTTCATGAAATGAGGGCGCTATACACTTGGGCTCCGTTTAGCATTTTTTGAACGTTTTTTAGGAAAATCATTACGAAATTCGAATCGGGCATCATCAAAAACCCCCATATTCACGGACTTGTAATAAAAAATGCAAATATATGCCAAAAATATCAAAAAAAACCAAATTGGCCATGAGAAATACCGTGCGCGCTGAGAGCCGGTGTAACCACGTAGCTACTCCACGACAGTGCAGACAGCCGCTGTGTGTACACTATCCGTCTATGCGGCAAAAATACACGGAATCCTGGCCGGCGAGTGTACGTCTAGTGGGTAGGTAATCCATGTCTACTCGGTTGTAGCTGTGTGGTAACTACCATGAAGAAATTGGCCGTGTAGATAAAGAAGTAAAACATGCATGTGATATTTCCTTCGCGGTTTAGCTTGTCTTGCTCCTGAAACCTGAATAAGACACCTGTTCAGGCAAAAAGCCGTGGCATTGTCTTGTAGATCTTCATGTTCCAGAAAAATCTCTAATACCATTTCAGACAAGTTTAATGAACCATACACTGTGTTCTTCTTAGATTCTTCAATGGCTACAATAACTCCCCATGTAATCATTTGTGATATTTTTAATCACAACTGAACTTAATTTTATGAAAGTGTTCAATGATCATGTACATAGTTTTTTTCAAGACTGCTTTAGTGTCTATTTTGAGTGAAGGGTCACATTTGTCATTAGCACTTTTTTGGTTTAGCAAAATAAATTTGACCACTTCAAAACAAAAAATTGAAGAGTTCCATATGTACCCCTCTTTGATTTTTGACAGGAACCAAATTCTTTTTAATTATGGGCCTAACACTAACAAATACCCTAACTCCAATGCCAAAAATAAAAAAAACATGTTTACTGTTTTGAACTTTGAAGAGGGTACATTGGAACTCTTGCCAACAAATCTGCCATAGCACATAGCTTTACCACAAATCAATTTATTATCCATTGGTTTAGTCTGTAGAGGGGAATTATGCATTTCTCAAAATATGCAATGAGCTCATTAATATTCATAACTATCCAAACGTAAGACGGCACATGACCTTATCATGTTTTCTATATCACTTTTACCTTTATAGAAGCCTCATTGACTAATCGTCTCAGTATGATTCATTCATGAATTATTCTTTCTCACAAATAATGGCAATGAGTTCAATTAAAGGCACTATCAGTGAATTACTAAATCAAATAAAATCGAAAAAAAATTCAAAAATCCGATTTTTTGCATGTTGTAACAAATACAGGTATCCTAACATACCCGGCAAATGATAGGACCAGAAGCAACCTTAATAAGGACAAAATCGGAAGTTTAAGTCATTACCTGTCCGTTCGGCCACTTACTACAACCCGTAGTTAATTGGAGATTCCTATCTTTGAACCCGGCCGTTTTCTTCCTTTCATGTAATTTTTCGTAGTTGTAAAAAGTCACTTCCGAGAATTCTTTCTACAGACTAATGCTTCACTTTTAAAAAGGAAAGCTATTCCAGCAAAATTAATAATTTATGACTCTTTTCGGATAAATCACACTGATAGTGGTCTTTAATATTCATACCTGTCCAAAATGTATACAGCATATGACAGCGTTTCCAAGCGTTGACTTACGTTTAGCGGACCCGGGTGTGAACACAATATGTTTATGGGGTGAAAACAGTCAAAATTCTTTGATTCACTTAAATTTGTTTCTAAGGGAACATTCAGAAATAAAGGGTGATTCAGTATCCTTTATGGGCGAATATGTTCCGAGGTCGGGAAAAAATAAATAATTGGACGAGGCGCAGCCGAGTCCAATATTTTATTTTTTCCGGCCGAAGGATACATTATGAGCCCATAAAGAATACTGCAAACCCTTTAATTTCTATTCTATTACCGGAAACAGCGCGTATATAATGAAAAATGCATTCGCGAACCGCCATTGATTGCAGAATAATGGGCCGTAAACTGACCCATCATAACTGCATCATTTTCAATAATGGGCACAAGAGGTAATAGATGTCATATATTTTCAGATTTTGGCACTTAAAACGCCCTATCAATTTTTTTCACTGATTTGAAGAAAAATTCAGTTTTTTGGCCAATTTAGCCAAAAATGGCCATTTTCTGTGCAAAAATTTTGACTTGCTAATTTTCCTGTTAGTGTCTTAAACATTAACACTACCTATTATGATAATTCTTTATGCTAAACATGTAACAGGGGTTACCTTTCAATATTCAAATCCAATGTAATGGGATCACTATTTCTTATTTTTGTAACACGGTTAGAAAGTCGGCGGTCAAGGTGACAATTGATTTGGGGAAAATGCAAATTTTTGCCCAATTTTGTGATTGAAAAGCCCTAACTCCTCCAATGGTATGAGCTAATGGTGATGCTTCTGTGTCGTTTTGTTCAGTATTTCAATTCAATAGCTAAATAGTGAAAAAACTTCTGACCCTAAGTGAAATTGTACCTGAAAAACAAGGCGAACTTGAATTTACGCGATGCGTAAAACTATGTCACCGTCCGACTTTCGCGATCATTTGGAAGTGAAAAAACTTAATTGCACCACCACACTCCTTGAACTAGGACCACTAGACCACCACAAATGACGTATACGGTATGGGAATTAGCACCTTTAAATAAAGGCAGCTTGATGGTAAGGAATATAGTATGACATTTGCATAACTAAACCGCACATATCAAGTTCACACAAAAGATGTATGCATAAGCCTTTCATGTAGTGAAGGAATTTTGCCCACATCTAATGTACCGTCTCAAGTGAAACATTAATTGCGCATATTTAATTAGCTCATTTGCATTAAAACCCTAGCCGCATAACTAAACCGCACATCCATGTTCACACAAAACGAGGTATGGCATAAGCCTTAATGTAGCGAAGGAATTTTCACATCCGATGTACCGTCGTTCAGCGCAACATTAATTGTGATATTTAATTAGCTCATTTGCATTACCTAAGCCGCATATACGTCATGCACTTTCAAAGTGTGAAAACAAGGCATGCAAAAATGTACTTCATGTGGCAAAAGAATTTGATACTGAGTACTGTTTCAGTGATACATTAATTATGCATATTTACTTAGCTCATTTGCATCCTAAACCGCCTATATTTACGATGCATGCCATAATGCAGTTTCTGAAGCTGAAGGAATGCGTTTCATGTAGCGAAGGAATTTGCATATCCAATGTACGTTTTAGCAATACATTAATGATTGCATATTTAATTAGCTCATTTGAATACCTAAGCCGCAATACTATTTCATGTACTTTCCAAAGTGCGAAAACAATGCATGTGCTAAGATGTACTTCATGTGGCAAAAGAATTTTGCATTATCTAATGTACCGTTTCAGTGTGATACATAATTATGCATATTTAATTAGCTCATTTGCATAGATAAGCGACATATACGCACTTTCAAACGCAGAAACGATGCAGCCATGATGAACTTCCATGAAGCGAAGGAAAATTTTTTGTGTGCTCCCGATATAGTGGTTTCAAAGTACAGCATACAGGGTTAACATTTTTATCACGGAAATTCCAGGTGTTAACATTTTTCTCCACAGGACATACGGACATACAGACATACGGAATACAGACATACGGACATATATGGACGGACGGAGCCCATTTCATAGTCACCGTTTCCGAACTTCGTTCGTCGGGGACAAAAATAAAGTAGAATATTTACCCCTACCCCTACATTTCGGAGGGTGTGAGAAAATAAAGGCCTTCGCAGAAAATAAGTCCTTCAAAACTGTGGGTTTAAGGTGAAACAAATATAAACTTGATATAGCCAAGACCTACCTCTAGAGCAAGTTTATATTTGTTTGAAGGTTATTTTTTTTATTTTTTTTATTTTTTGCTCAAATTGAGGACTTCGGGAAGAAATATGCCTGTACAGTGCTATGGGAAAAAAAATTTCAAGTTAGTTAATAATTATGCATTTTTGATTTCAGATTCAGTTTCTACAACAAAAATTCACCCTAGAAAATGGTATTTTAAGTAGGATATCTTTCCCTTTAAAGACACTATCAGTGATTATCCGAAGAGCTCAAAATATTTGAAACGTGGGGGGGGGGCCAAACCCCCCAAGGAATAGCTAAAAGTCAAGGATAAGACTGAAGAACTTTTCATAAGTACTATTTACAACCGAAGAATAGAATGACAGAAAAGAGAGAAACACGGGCAGTGTCAAAGCTACGAATCCCAGTCAAATTACGTGTGTAGTAAGTGTCCGTTCGGACACTAATGTGACTAAAATATCCGACCTTGTCCTTATTAGGTTTGGCTTTGGTCATATCATTTGCAGGGTCTGTTAGAATACTTGGACTTGTTACGACATGCAAAAATCAGATTTTTGATGATTTTTCGATTTGACGATTTTTAGCCCAAATCACTGATAGGTCTTAAGTTTCCACCATTCTGTCCACCAAACATAAGTAAAGCTTGAACGCTGTCATATGACATTCCTCATATCTATCACCGTGCCATGTTAGAGTAATCGACTTAGTCTGTATAGTGGATTAATGCTTTTTGCTGTCCATCCATCTGCCCACCGCCAATCTACAGTATAAAACAAGTCACACAATACATTGTGTGTGGGGGCAAAAAAATACTGGACTAGTAAAAGTAGGGAGAAAACAAAACTTATGATTATTTTCCAGAATGTCATAAACAAAAACAAAATCCAGAAATACAATCAAATCAATCAATCAATACATCAGACAAAGATAAGATGAAAATCTAAATTAACATAAATAATCTTTAGTCTACGCTTGACAAATGCATCGCTTATAATTTTGTTTCCCATTGATCGATATATAAACCAGTTCACGACACCTCACCTGGATCCTAACGAGATTTCTGTAGGTCTCATAATCATGGGAGATTGGAAAAACCAGCGATGCCTCGGGGAAATGGATGGTCCTTAGGAACGCGAGAAGAAAAATACTACTAAGGTATGGTTCAGACGAAAAAAGCCTCGTCAGGTAGGTTAAACAGCTTCAGGGGTTTTCAATATTTGTCATTGTGAAGAGGACTAGGGCACGGGGGGGGTTTGAAATGTTTAAAGTGAATATATATGCAGACGATATCGATAATGGTCTAAAAAGTGTATGGAACAAATATTTAAGGTTGACAAATTTAATTAAGCATCATGAATTAAATGGAAGATTTGTTACAGTGCAATCAGTCAAATCCACAAGGTTGAGCTTAGCGTAAAATCCATGAAGGACCAAACAGCGAACATTCACGTGTCCCACATAAAAGGAAATTTGGGCGGCTGGTTAATTTTGCCTCAGCCAAGTGTAAAATTTCATCTTGAGATTGGAAGATATGCTTAAATATTCATCGGGTAATCACTCTGCAAAGGAGCTTAGGAAAATTGGCAGTTATCTTCGGTGGACTATTAAGAATCATTACATACATAATTGATTCTGAATCCAAAGTGTCGTAGAATTAAAGCTTTTGCAACTCATCAAGTTCAATGTTTTTAAATCATGTGTGCAACGACTTTGAATATTTAATTTTTTAAAAAAAGAAAAAACCTAAAAAATTAAAAAAAAAAAACACATTTAGCTGTTTTTTAACAAATGAATAGTAATTTTCCTTAATGAAATGAATAGTAATTTACATAGAATGACGCATTTTACCTTCTATAGTATTGGCCCTTTAAAAATGCTAAAATTTGATTAAAGATTAACATTGTGCAATGATTACCATGTATGGGAAATTCGTAATATGAAAATTCCACAATTTGTTACATTCTCTTTATCTCCCCACCCCCTCCCCTCTCTCTACCTCCCCCCGCTCTCTCTCTCTCTCTCTCTCTCTCACCCTATTATCTCTCTCTCTCTCTCTAAGGATAAGAGGATCATATTCATTACATAACTAGAAATATGGCTAAAAAGTAGCCCTCTTTATTATGCCTCACATCAGCAACATCAATGAAAAGGATTGACAACTCATCATTGTACAGCATTGTAAGAAAGGGGGATGGCCTGATTTAGTCATCTAGTTTGTATTCCGATTGAATTTATGTTCTGGCCAAAAAATAATTTATAAAGTGTTTGTGCTATATTGCATCCAGGTTTGATTGTTTGTGAGACCTAAAAACAGATTTTGGAAGCCCACAGAATACTGTGTAACATTAATTATTGTCAACCAAAATGGGGCAAATTTTTACTCATAAATCCCCCCCCCCCTTCCTCCTCTTCTCTCTTCCGATCTTGAACAATTTTTAGCCCTAAGATTCACAGGTTAAAAGAGGAAAAAAATAGTAGCTTCTTCCAACAACAAAAATGTGAACACTTCTGGTCGTAAAATCTATCTGGGGGTTCTGATGATGAGGCCATTGGCAATTGTACCATGGCCCTTTAATACTGGCTTCCCAAACTATATTTACCTCATAAACAAGGGGAATCTTCATTCTCTTTCACAGGATCATGAACCATGGTTTCCCCTGCATATATACCAAATAATGGAACCCTTCAAGTGGTAAATACTACGCGTCTCAAGAAACTTGCCGGATATTGGTTTTAATTATATAAAATCCCCTTCCCCATGGACTTTGGGTATTCTTCATTTATATATTCTTTGATCAAATCAATGAAAAAACAGATTGTTTTTTACCGTTCTTTACCCAAAAATTGATCATGTTACTTACATTGATAGTCACCCAAAACAAAGCGTACAATAAAAAACAAAATAATATTGTGTGATGGATTTATTTGTTGGTGATTTCCAACAGTGACATTGGTTGGCGTTAAGAAAACAGGAAGGCATTATATCATACATGGATGGATAAAACCTGATAGTTGATCATTATATATGACTATCGTTTTGTATCATCGAATAAGTACCCAGAAAGGTCTGTGGGGGGAGATTGACAAGGAAATTTTATCTGGGGATAGGAACGATTCCATATGGAAGGTGATATGACCTATCTTGTGAATCGATATCATGAATAGTTACCATGGCCGATTGTAATTCTCTATTTTTCCTCCGCCCCCCCCCTCCCTCCCCCCCCCCATGGAAACCCCATATCTAACAGGGTGATTTGTTTCTTGATTTGACAAAAGTGGTCGTAGTCTGCATTTCATGGTGAACGTACATTGTATGTCAAATTATTGTGTGCTTAAAAGAAGAACAAAACATTTCTCAAAAATACAAAGGATTAGATAGCCAATGTGAACTATTTGCTTTTCTCCTTTCATTTTTTTTTCAACAGTTGGGGACAAAGTATGACATGAACTGCCTCAAAATCTTTTTTAACTTACTTTGTCAATGAAAAGGAAAATTTTTTAATTTTAGTATTTTTTTTACTGCCCATTATTTTAAAGGGCGATGGCCCGAAGTTAAGGTATGAGTCTTTCGTCTTAATAGATTGGCCTTCAGTCCAAAAACCCCATCTGTAAAGTTCTCGAGTGAGATTTCCAATCGGTTTTGATGCGGAGAGCTAAAAACATGATTTTGTTATAAGCCCATAGAGTACAGTTATAAATAAATTAATATTGTCGACCAAAATGGGGGCACATTTTCGCTATAAACTTCCAAAGCAAACATCCTTTGGTCTAAGAATTTCAAAGGGTAATGAGAAAAATAGTAACTTTTCTCCTGTACCAAAATGTGACACTTCCGGTAAAATCTGGGGCTTTGGGGACGAGGCTATTGAGCGAATCGGGCCATGGACCTTTAATGGATTTGTAGTATAGAATTGAGAAAAATGAATGAAAAAAAAAAATAAAACTTGATGAATTATTTAAAGGATACAAAAAAAACCAATCATCAGCCACAGCATCAGGCCTATTATAATTATGAATAGATGCTATTTAATGATGACAGGACATCCATATTGTTATTAATATATCTATACTGTAAGAGATCATTGTAAACTGATGTAGAATGCTGTAATTCACATACTGTATTTTGAATGTGAAATAGGTATTACAGAATGATTTTGCAGTAAATAATGACAGAATAAACCAGTTTAAAATATATTCAACCTGATATTACACTGTTTATAAACTTTTGTGGGTTAAATATTTACTGGCAGTGTGGATGCATCCTGGAAACTGCTAGTAAATTACCGTAATTGTTCTTTTCTTTAACAACAGTCTAAAATCTTACTTCTTAATGTAGAATAGAACCAGGGTTCTCTATTTATTAGCTTGAAGGGCCAAGAATTGCCAAAAACATGTTTGCAGCTCCCTTCCTGAGGGCCAAATTACACCTGAATTCTTATGTTTCCCTTGTGATTTTACAGCAAGTCAAGGGTCAAAATCAGGGCTGCATATTTTCGAACCCCTGGAATAGAATTCTACTGATGACTGCATTTATTAATTAATTGATAGATACTTTATTGATAGATGATCTCTACTGATGACAGGCAATCAATATAATCAGGATTCTAATTACCTATGCGCCATGATTGAAAATGGAGCATTCTGATTGCGTCATGGTTTACTGCCATTTTCTGCAAATAATGTGTCGAGAATCACATTTTTCGTATTAAATCAAGCTGTTTTAGGTTAAAGAATAGAAATAAGTGTTTGCAGTATTCATCTGTGGGCTCATAATGTATCCCTCGGCCGGAAAAAACTTAAAAATAATGGGGCTTGGCTGCGCCTCACCCAATATTTAGTTTTCCGACCTCCAGGACACCATTATTACCCCCATAAAGAGAATGCATCACCTTTATTTCTTAAATAGATGCTATCTACTGTAGACAGCCAAGAAGTTGTATTATGAATCGATTGCTATCTACTGATGACAGCAATGAATTATATTATGAATGATGCTCTCTACTGATGACAGCAATGAATGATATTATGATAAGATGCTATCTACTGATGACAAGCAATTCAAAAGATGCACCCAAACCAACAATCACAAACCCCTTACATCAAAGTGAAGATGATACTTAAACTTAAAGTGTATCCCATCCCCTTGTGATTTTGTGTATGCATTTCCATGCTGTAGCATATAGTGTATCACACGCGGTAATTCATTCCTGATTATCCAAAACCAATATCTCTAACAGTAAACCGTTATGTTACATTTAAACAATGTTTAGGGCACAATTACTTGTTAATGCAATCTCACACGAAGGAAATAACATGCAAGTATTGAGACAAGATGTTCCGTTTAGTAATTAGACAAAATCATATGTTCTTTACTTTCAACATGTGTAGGGTGTGTACTTGACCATCTACTGATTAAGTCATTCATGGCAGATCTTACAAAAATGCGAACCAAATCTTTTTGATGCTCTGAATCACTACATCAAAGAGACAATTTGGATGATAATGAAATTTATTTTAAATGATAAAATGCATACATTTTCATATAAAAAGTCAGGGAAAGTAATTATTATGTAAATAAACATTAAAACCAAGATTAAATTAAGAGAAACACAGTTTTAAAGGGGCATTTTGGATCCACAGCCTCGTCCCCAAATTACCTAAAAAGGGGAGATTTTATATCATCTGAACCGTTAGCCTTAGTAATCCATGTGTACCAAATCTCACGTTGCACATTCGGGCGTTCTGTAAGAATTGCAATTTCTATTTTCTGTCCGTAAACGGACAGAAATTACAGCACGGTGGCCATGGGAGCGTGGGAACAAGGCCAAACATTGTGCATAACACAAAATCGCAAACTCGGGAGCAACTCACATTATGAATAAGCTTTCTCAAGGATATCTGGTAAAACATGAATAAAACAGAAGGGTGCTGGAATCACAAAAGCCACCTTTAACATAAAGAAATTTGCAAAGAAAAACCCTGTAAAAATCAAGAGTAAAACTAGTATTGAGTTTTTTCACTTATACATGTGAGTCTTTCTTTGACAACAGAATTATATGATTTGATAAAGCTGCAAGTGATTATTTAAAAAACATACATCGCATCCCGGACCGCGAGTGTCGCCTGCCGTCGCGTTTTGTAAATGGAGCCAAAGGTCACATGCGGTCACAAAGGTCAATGAGGTCACAACATGTTCACTCCACACCGCCCCCTCCTTTCCACCAAGTTTATACATGTACCCTACGGACCTCACAAGCCATGCAATATATTTAAGGGTTAACATTTGGACCGGCCAAAGGTCACATGAGGTCACAAAGGTAACATGAGATCACCCACATGTCACAACCCCCACCCCCTGACCATTTCCACCAAGTTACCATCACCGTAGCCTTCCGTACACTGTCACACGGCATGCAATGTATTAAGGGTTAAAACATTTTTGACCACAGCACACCACAGCATACACATCTTTGTAACACACCCCACATAGACATATGACCAGAGTATCCCTATGTGCATTCTGCCATTCTGCAGACGACACAAAAGAAGTGGTATTCTCAGAAGTATCGAAAAGGGATTACCCTTTTTTGAAATCACAACTCTTCAATATTCAAACAAATGCCAGAAATAACCAGAAATTCAATCTAAATTCTGAACGAGACAAACTACTATGAACGGAACAACAAAGCCAAGAAAAAATCAATTATCCTAAAATAAACTTGAGTGTTATTGAACAGTTCCTCATGAGCATACGTTGTCAATGACACATGGAGTCCATTCCTTTAAGTGGATAATGTTGGTGCAGTGCTGAAATTAAGATCAATTCCCTATTCCCCACAACACATCCAGGAACACATGAGTAAATAGTCATTCTAATGTCAAAAGACCACCTCAGTTACAACAGCCCACACCAGGATTAAAGGCACACTGGATCAAAGTGTTTGAAAAAATAGGTAAAAATGTTTTTAAACTAGGGCTGGTAAAAGGTTGGTAATTTTTTATATGATCCTTTTTTTATTTTATGTCATTTGCACCCAAGTAATTTTTGTTTAATAAGGTGATTTTCATTAAATTTTAAAAATTCATAGAAATGCAGGAGAAAGATTTTGGATTTGGGCCAAGGCCCATCAGTGATCCCACACAAAAGCGGGTAAATTGCCGAAGTAGCTTAAAGGTGCATGTCGTGATTCCGGCACCTTCTATTCTGTCATTGTTTCACTGGATATCCTTGAGAAAAGTTATTTACAAAATCTTGAGTTGATTGCGATCTGGCGGTTTTGTGTTATGAGAAAATGCTTGTTCCCACGGCCCCATAGGCCGCTGTGCGTGAATTCGCGTTTTACGGACAGGGACGGACAAATACAAAAAAATACAAATGTTCTACTATGATACGGTCCGAATTTGCACGTAAGTTAGGTACACATGGATTACTAAGGCTAACGTTCAGTGATATAGAAATCTCAAACTTTTTTAGGCAAGTTGGGGGGACGAGGCTTTGGATCACGTATTATGCCCCAGATTAAAGCAATAAAAGCCATGTATGTACATAAGGTCAACAACAAAAATGAAGAAAAATAGCAGTGATGAAAGATGTAAAATCTTCTTCAATTATGTGCAGTACGTCTCAGTATGGATATAAAAGGACCGACAGTAGCCAGTTATCCTTAAACTTGGGGTTTTTGGCCGTAATCCCCGCTCATAGAGTATGTTAGATTCCCTATACCTGTACAAAATGCAAAAAAACCTTTTAATTTTCAGGTGCCTTTAGACCAGTATGGATAGTAAAGACCGAAGTAGCCACTTTTATCCTTAAATTGGGTGTTTTGGCCGTATCACTCATAGGAGTATGTTGGATACCTATACCTGTTACAAAAATGAAAAAAAAAACCAACCCTTTTTTAATTTTCAGGTGACTGTAAGCCCCACTTTAATTGACTGTATCACAAATGTGTGTATATTTACAACACGATGACACAGTTGCATGCAGATTGTAGACATGATTATCCCAAGGTAACTTACAGGTTGCATCCTCATAAAAACTGTCAAAATAGCATCAAATGTAAAGGAATGTAACTACCATGCTTATTCTAAGAAAGGGGATCCCTCCCTGCCCTGCCCGCACTGCCCTGGCCCTTCCCCTCCCATCTTTCCCTTACTTCTCCCTCCCTCTCTCTCCAGGGTCTCGCCCTCTCTCTCCATGTCGCTCCCTTGACATTACCCTCCCGTCCCTTGCTTCTCTCTCCTTTCCTTTCCCTTCCCTCCCTCCCTTCTTCCCTCCCCTCCTTTCTCAATTCAATTTCATCAAGTTATTTATTCAGCACAAAACATATAGTACATGACAGAATGAAAAAAAATGAAAATATAGTATATTATAAACTAATCAGGCCTACAAAAAATATTCATCTTTCTGGGACTTATAATATTAATGGGACAAACTTTCTGTCAAATATGTTCGCGAAAAGCCACACATAAGAGTACGTAGCGCGAGTCCTTATGGCCGGGATCCAGGGCCCCTTAAGGGCCCTGGAAAGCCAAGGGTATTTTGATGCACTCTGGTGCAATCTGAGCATGTTTTGAACTTGTTGTGTAAATTTTAAGGCCTAATTTCACAAATATGAAATTTACCCAATAATGATGCCATTGATCAATGCTTTTGTAGTTAAAACTGTCAGTTGGAAACGTAGACTACAAAAAGTGTATACATGTAATGTAAAAGCATTCAGTCAATTTAATGCATATTAAAGGTAATAACATTTTAAAGTGGAATTTTAGGGCTAAAATGACACTATTATTTTTCTTTAATTAAATTGCAAACACACCAAAGAAAGGAAAACTACCGTGTCTTTCTGCTTGTTTTTTTTTAATTAGAAAAAAAATCATGTCCACTAAATATATTGTTAATAAATCAAACATACAGTACTTTGTTTCTCCGCTCCCCTCCCTCCAATAAATAAAATAAAAACTATCAAAATTAAAACCCCCTCCCACAACCAGTTCTAGCCACCAGATGCTTTCTAAAAATCAACCCTAGTCGCAACAGTGGAATATTCCAAGGGGTGAGCCACAGCCCTGAGAGGTGAACCCTCAGGTCACGTGGGTATTATGTTTTGATTATTGAGACATAGGGCCTAAAGTAGGGACATTTAACTCTTTGAGTGCTACATTTAATCATGGCAGGTACTGATTTCATGGATCATTTTACGTTTAAAAAAAATAAACCTATGTCCACATAAACATGATTTTAGATAAGAATTTGGATAATAAAGGTCAATAGTAGTTTAAATTTTAAAACAAATTGGATGTTGGAATTCATCATTTTGAGGAAAACTTTAATTTCTCAAGCTGAAACACACTTCAAGGGTAATGATTGTGGAAAATAATATGAGCTCTGTTAGCCGACCCTGGATACCGGCCAAGAAAAGAAACTTTATTGAAGTAATATTTTGTCGTAGGCCTATATATGTTGGCATTGTTAATTAATGATCCCAACTGTTCTGCTTTATACCACTGTTGTGAAATGACCGCAGGAGGGATATGATATACCTGCCAAAATTTTTTCCCTCTGTTTTCTAATTTTGAAATGAAAAAAAGCCAACCTTGTTAGACATGCTGAGCGAAAGTCGGCAGTTCGCAAAATGTTTAAATCATTGCGATGTGGGACGGGCTGTGATCTGCTGGGGGTGATTAATACTTTAGTTGTGAAGTGTGCTGAGTCATGAAAAGGCAAAACAAAATTGTAAAATTATAACTGAAGATGATGTTTTCCCGCTGTTTGTCTTAAACCACATTCTACAATTGATCAGACTTGCGGGACATTTACGCAAAAATGCTCAGCATGCCGACTGCTTCCGATACGGACGTTGATCACAAAATCCCCCCCCTAATCATTAGGGAACTCCATTGTGCACAAGTGAAATGTTCATTTGAACTATAATCTTTAGTTTGGAAGCTTATTTTTTTCCAATTTATTTCCCCCCAGATGATTTTTTTTTAGGCTTAACAATTTTCTGCGGCTGTGAAAAGCTTTCTGGGACCGGCGGTCCCGCGGTCCGTGGATTTGTAGGCCCTGAAATATACATAAGTATCCAATGAAAAACTGTGCTTGCTAAGATGAACAGGTGCGAGATCTGATATGCTAGGACAGTTAATGGAACAAAACCGAAAGGGCGTGTAGGGTATTGCTGTGGCCCGGTTAAACCATAAAAGTAAGATTACTCGATATTACAATAAAGACACAATTAAGGGGATGATCTAAAAATTACATAGGTAAATATTTATTATAACAAGAAAAAAAAAAACAAGAACAAACAATATAGCTATGCAAAACAAAACACTTAAAGGGAATACACGATACGGGAATTGGACAAGGACAGACTTTTACAACATGTCTTGCTTGGGTATGGGAGATACTATTGCATATTGCGAAGCAGAGGTAGGAGGCAAAGGGAAAGTTGAAGAAAAAAAGTCAGGAGTAGAGATAGAAATAGATGAAGAATAATAGTGAGGAGAGAAAAAAGGACTTAGCGAGTAATTATTAAGAATTGTATGTTGATGAAATGTTTTTTTAGTTGAGATTTAAAAGTATTTTGTTTTAATGTTGTGATGGCTTCTGGAAGTCATTCCAAAGTTTGCGCTGTGATACTAATAAAGTGCTTGCAGAGGAAGATTTTTAGGAGGGGAAGATGAAGTTCTACCCTCCCCCACTCTCATTTTCCTCTCTCCATCTCTTTCTCCCTCCCTCCCTTCCCCTTCTCCTCCCTCCCAGTGAGTTTACACTTATGATGCAGTAGCAAAGCCTAAACTCAAATCCTACCTGAGGACAGCTATTAAAACGAAGATATCACGACGGACTATGCCTACTTATTATAACCACTAGAAAGCAAAAGTAGTTATCCCTCTCCTTTCCCTTGGGCTAATATACTTTTGCTCCCAGGATTGCACAGAGGGTCCATGGAATAAGAACTTGTTTTCTCACAGGAAGTTTCAAGGAGAGTTGAGATCTATCTTAATTGCCTACTGATTTTAAGAAGTAGTTATTGTTGTATCCTTTCACAAGCCCTACAGAAAGGATATGCACTTTCTCACCTCTTTCTCTCTCCCTGCAGCGATAGTCTAAACGAAAGAAAATGAGTTCAAATTATAAGTCACTGTGAAAATTATATTCACTCAGATGATAAACAGTCCATGGTGGTATGGACAAATTGACCCACGCCTCAAAAGCTGCCGGTTGTCGCTCAAGGTTCAAGTTTGATTTTGTTTTCACCAACAAAGCCCATATTTCAGCTGTACAAATGATACCCCTCATTGTAAATTGTGTGTAGCATTACAATTTTTATGAGGAACAATGGGGTTAAATTTTTTTTCTTTTCTTCAAAAAATTTTTTTTCATGCATCATTTAGAATAATATATGTTGAAATGCAAATATTCCCGAACACTGGTAGGTTTGATTGTTGATGAGTCACAAATTGTGGTCATTTTTTTTCCCCTGTGCATCCCCTGTCAACCCAGATGAAGCCTGGGGAGAATTACATGATAGTAGGGGCTTGTAACAATTGAACGCTAGGTTTTGGCTACATATCTCATTTAGAGAACAAGATTGGGCCAAATGTTAACCACTTTTGTGCAATGTTGACCGGCTTTGTAGTAAGTCAACATTGACCAGGAGCCAAAAATCTTTAGAAAGCGACTTCCCTGGTCCTATAATTTTCAGAGAACCAAGAGCTGCTTTTTCAGGATCGCTTTTTCAGGACCGGGAATTAATGCTAATAACAATAATTACACCAAAAAGGCCCAACTTTTAAAACAACAGAGATTTTTTTTTTTTTTTAATCTTTTCACTCCCCATGTACATCCTAGCACTTTTCATTTAATTCATAATTTTTTGATCATGATTCATGTGTGCAGTAGACCAGGGAGTTATCAAATTTTCTATCCATGTACACCGGTATTATTTTCATTTTGTGTATCCTTGTAAAAGTTGATAACATTGAAAGACGGCACGTCATGATCACTATTCTGGCTTGGCAAGCATTGTGTGGTTACTTTTTCTGTGTTGTGTTTGGTTGATGGCTTAATATCAACACTATAATGGACAAGATAATGGACAAGATAGTTTTTGTGTTGGTTTTACCCTTCCCCGTAAACCAGCGGAGCGTTATTCTGATTTTAATTCAACAGGTTTTTTTTATTCAAATCATATCTCTTATTAACCCGTAAATTCCGACAAGTGCCCTACCAGACCTCAACACACTCCACCAATGAATTCTTTGCTTGTGTGGTAAGGATCCTCACCACCGCAACACATCACACTCCGTATGCAACACATATGCATACACTCCAAAATGATTTGGTTTTTTTCTATAACCCGGAAAAACAAACTTAGAGATGTTATTTTCCCCAACATCACTATCGTCTATTTTTTTTCCCTATCCCCAGTGGAAAAACCACTGTCAAATATATCTCCTCATCCAAGATAACATCACTTTATAATAACGACTAACAGAGAAGCAGAGAAAGGAAAGGCAGGGATACCCTGTTTCACCAATGTGAATGCGTAAGCAGATAGCATCAATTATTTATCCTTGTTCTCTATTCTCGAAAAATCCTACATATTAGCCAGTTTATCTTGGGTCAAGATGGTGTTGCTTCGGTGTTTCTGAGACCATTTCAGATCCAGATTCAGGGTTTCCAGTGAATTTAATTTTCAATATCCAGGTTATTTTAGAGTCAAAATAGGCTCCCTTGTTCAGATAAAGGGTGGTGTGGTGGAGTATTAGGGATAATGCCGTTGAAGATGACGAGAAGTTGCCTGAGTACGCCGATATACGTGTAATATGACGTGAACCTACCAGTCCCTATCTCGTGCTCAGGATCCTTCCTAGGCTGCTGTCTGCGGCAGACGCACCGCAGGCCGTGTCCTCTTCAATCTGCAGTGGCCTATTCCGCGCGTGGCCGAGTGATTTTCCTCTTCCGCGGCCTCTTTCTTCTTCCGTTTACTCGCCTATGCCGACGGCCTTGGACGCTGCATCTGCCGTGTCCGCGGCAGAGGCCTCGCAGCGGGGCTGCGGCTCGGAATCAGTATGCGCAGGCAGAGGAGGCTGCGTAAGCAGGACGCGCGTCTTCTTCTTAGTCAGATAGGACGAGTCTTCGTGTCAGCTTAATATTCTTCTTCCTCTTGCTGACGGTCTGATGATTCCTCTGCTGCTTCATCGTTTTTCGGACCTATTCTCTGGCGTCCGATGCCTCTTACTTCGGCGTCTTCTGTCTTCTTCAGCGCTTATTCTTCTGCGTCTTCTTCCCGGCCGCGCTGTCTTCTTCGTGCAGCTTCCGCTTCTGCTGCTTCCGCGGCCCCTCCTCTTCGGCTTCTGCTTCTGCCGCGGCCGCGTCCGCTCCCCGCGTCATCTTCTCTTCCTTCATCTTCTTCTTCGTCCTCTGCCTCTTCTTCGCCCTCTTACGCTGCCGCTCTGCTTCTGCCGCTGTCCTCGTCCCTACCTTCCGCCTTCCTTCTTCGCTTCGTCTGCTTCATTCCTCTTCTTCTTCTTCCGCGGCCTGCTTCCGATTCTCGGCTCCTCGTCGTCTTCTGTAGGCGTCGGCTTCGTCCGCTGGCTGCTCCGCTTCTGCTGCATCTTCCGCGGTCTCCTTGCCGCGGGTGCGGCTTCGGTCATGCTGCGGCTGCGGCTTCGGCCTCTTCTGCGGCGCGGTGCTTCGCGACTGTCGGCCTGCTTCCGCGCTTCTTCTGCTTCGTCGTCTTGCTGCTGCGGCGTCTGCGTCGGCGTCTGCGTCGTCTGCGTCCGCTCCTCTTCCTCTGCTTCTTCTTCGTCCGCGGCGCTCCGCTCGTTTCTTCCTCTTCCCTCTTTCCGCGCTGCTGCGGCGCTGCGTCAGCCTGCATCGTCTGCCTCCCCCTTCAGCTTCCGCTGCTTCTATCTGCGTCTTCGTCCTCTTCCTCTTCTTCTTCTTGCTTCTTCTTCTTCTTCCGCTTCTTTTCTCTTCCCTAGTCCTACGTCTTCTTCCGTTCTTGCTCTTTCCTCGTTCTACTGCTGCGGCTGCCGGCGGGCGGCTGCGCGCGGCGCGGCCTGCGCCGCCGGCCGCGGCCGCGGCTGCGGCTGCTGCGGCGGCCTGCGGCCGCTGCTGCTGCTGCTCTAGCGGCTGCGCGGCCCTGCGCTGCGGCTGCGGCGGCTGCGCTTGCGGCTCGTGTCTGCTGCACGGATGATGCTGATAGCTGCCACTATTACCAGGTGTTTCCAAGGACTTATGAACCAAGAACTTCAGCATCTCTTCCCCCCAAAACAGGACGTTAAAACAACCTACATACTTCAATTTTCACTATGCGAAAAAGATCCGGGCGTTTGAGACTTAGGATGACATTTTCAACATTTGATAAAAGCTAACAAGTTTTGGTTTCCGCATACCCATATCAAAACATACATGGGCTTAGATTTACAAGTCAACGCCATATGGGATGTCCTCTCACTATTGGGATACTCCCCCCAACTTACTGCATATTGTTTTATTTTTTTCCCCCCACTTTTAAACGCATATTCTCATTTTCTTAGATTTTAATTGCAAAACCTAGTCCTCAAAAAGGATGGGTGATTGCAGTGATGAAATTAATTCATGCCTAATTGTGTAGAAAGTTTCTAGAAACACTGGTCTGCATGTGAGCTGGCTCAACCTGAAGTAGCTGTCTGTTCGCCGCCTCTGGGGTTCGTGGTACATACCATTAAAACAAATAGTAAAAATACTACACTACTAATATTTAAAACAAATTGGTTTTTTATAATTTTTTTGTGCCAGTATTATCATTGGTTTAACAAACTGTATCTTCACAAAATTCTGAGCATAGTAGCAGTTATGTATACAGAACATAAAACTTCCTTCCACATGTTCATAAAATTATCGGCATCAGTCTCCTGTTCCGTAATCTGTAATCGGTGCCTAAAGGCTTATCGGTGCAATCACTATCAATCCAGCTTAACTAGACTGATCTGCATAGTAATGTGTCCATGAGCCGAGCAAATTTTTGTTTGGTATCTTGAAAATGCTACAAAAAAGACACTTATTATGCAGCATTATATACATGGCCTACCAAAAATGCATGATAGCATTTCTGGAATGGTTAGCTATAGCCAGGTAGGAGTAACCCAATGTTTTTACATACAACATGGGGGAATTTTTTTAAAATTGGCTTCATCATGTTGAAAAGTTACCACATTATTTGTTTGCTCATAAGGAAATTTTCCAAAAAAGGTTAGCTTGTACTAACTACAGCCTAAATTTTTGGAGTTATAGGCTAAAAGCAGCAAAAATCAATAAGAGGGTCCATATCAGTGTACAGGTCAAATTTCAAAGTTTGCTCGATTTGGTCAAATACGGTTGCATATTATTGGTGTGTGCTCATCGGATTTAAAAATAAGGAATAGTTTTTACGTCTAAAATGATTAGTTCCCAAGTAAGGGAAACAAAGATCTACGCATCCATGTGTTTAATGGGCTTGACTTTTTTTTTCTCCCTCCTTTGGTAAGTCAGCCATTTAAACTCTCAAAACTATTCCTTTTTGCATCCTATGAGCTCCATCAATCATTTTGTACCCACTTTTAACCATTTGAGCAACTTATAATTTGATCCCTGCACAACTGAAATTACCTTTTGATCTGTTTTTGCTGTTTTTAACCTTAAGGGTTCGCGCGATTGCTAACCGAAACATCGAAAAAATCAATAAATTCATATTTTTGTATTTTTGTTCCTGGCATAGAATGCACACATAACCTGCAGTGGTTGGATTGAATTCCGCGTATTAAAGACAATTCAGTACTTTTATCTGATTCCTTTATTTATACGTTCGTATCAAAATTTCCGACTCCCTTGAGTCAAAACAACATGAGGCCCCCTGTTTTTATGTTGAATATCCCAGATTTTTAAGCGTGATATGTGTACCATGATCAATAACCCTTTGACCTCAAACACAAGGGTGATTGATCTTTGTTTTATGCTGTGTTACTGTAAAACCACAATCAGCTGTTTATTTTAGATTTTGAGACTCAGCCGCTGCATGTTCTATTTACGGGAGACGATATGACAAATTTTCTCAAATACTTTCATTTTTTGTTTTTACTATTTGGTGGTTCCATTTCCACATTTTTCGATTCTGTCGCATTATCGCTACTAATACCCTTTATTCCCAAAACTTTTGGTTTTAGATAGTACAAACTATACCCTTTTTGTAATCCTTATTTCAAAATGTTTTGAACCCCCTGTGTCATCCTTGATTGTCCCATGTTATAGCTAAGCTACCACTTCCAGAATGCTAGCATGCATTTTTGTGTGAGGATAGTGTACTGAGGCCTGAATAATAAGATCGTTTTGTCCCTTTTCACGGATAACTCAATCCTGGTACCAAATTTTCCTGTGGCTTCAGACTAATTTCAATAGCCACAGCAAACAGGCGAAATATGACAAGATTTTCATGTGTCTATATCAAAGTGCATGCAGTCTCATCAAACGTCCCCATTGTACCAAAATTCACCCTCCCACATTTACAGAACGACAACTGGAACCACAATTTACAGTAACCCAGAGTTTTCCCACGTATATAATGTCTCGTTCTTTCTCTAACCTAAGTCCCATTCTCTACACAAAACACAATCAGACTTCACCAATCATATATTCCAATCCATTTACAATGCAATAGACTAAAACATCAAACGCAGAGGTGGTCTATTAAAAATATGTTATAGAGTCTACAATTAAATAGATACAGGGTGAGTCAAAAAAACTTGACCTGATTGTGTCAGCCCTTTTGATTTTTAAGTACCACATATCTAACATGTTTTGGGTGTCATCTGAAAGCTATTTCATTATCTTGTCCTTTTGGCTGCAAAGATCATTCAACATCGGTTAGGTATAGACCGAGCTACAGTCGTTTGAATCAGTAGTCCTTTTTGCGCTCTGTCTGTCCACGGATTCTCGCTTGATTGACGCTTCATCGAAGCAAAATCAGTTCCAAGAAGAAAATCGGGCTATTTTTGACTGCAGAATAATGCGGACGCTATTTAACCCCACAAATTCAGTATCGCAATTTCCACAGAAGCCCTCTTAACACTTTTACATCCTCATCACTCCTAAAAATCATTTGAAAATAAATTAACTAACTTGAATTCTAGGTATCAGTTTCTGGA
The DNA here is from genome assembly GCA_023653785.1 of Ophioderma brevispina. Lineage (NCBI taxonomy): Eukaryota > Metazoa > Echinodermata > Ophiuroidea > Amphilepidida > Ophiodermatidae > Ophioderma > Ophioderma brevispina. The sequence continues at coordinate 36,874 of JAMKCH010002093.1, read as the reverse complement.
GAAGTTGAATGAATCATGCCATTAGAAGAAACAGACATCGGTGACAACCTTTTGAGTTTAAGTATTGTCTATCTTGTAGACAAAAAATGCCAAATCTAAAAAGAGTGTTTTGAAATAGAACTTACCATTATCAGTGCCCGTTTCACCTTTGAGATCCACTATTCACATAAACATGGAACAATACCCTTATCAAATCATCATTTTGGGGAGTCAATTGCTTAGTTGGCCGCAGTGTATTTAAAAATGGGAATCCGTGGATTGGGTGAAAAACTAAAACTGACACTTAATTCAAAAGCTGTAGCTCGTCTATACTTCTCCAATTAGAATTCCTTTTTGCAAGCAATTAAAATATAATGAAATGCTTTCCGAGACACCATATGTTAGATAGTTTTATTTGAAAATTCAAAATGGCGTATACAATCTGGGTCAGTTTTTTTTGACTCACCCTGTATTTAGATGCTCTCAGTCTGAGAAACTGTAGTCTTAGGGTTATTCCTATCTCTAATTCCACAACCACCGCAAGCGAGTCTGGGCCCTCCATAATAGCAAATACCAAACTTCATAACCTAATAATTCCCAATCCAGAAACAATGATATTAGACTGAAGATCAGGGGTGTGCTATATTGATGTTCCTTGCTTAAAGATGCAATCGGGTTTGGGGAAATTTTTATTCTTGTATGTATCTTCGTCGCTTTACGTACCCCACAGTTCTGTGGGTTTGTTTTGGAAATAGAGATAAAGGTATTGTTTTAGCCTCTTCTGCCGTGTATCTATCTGTCCATTCACCAGGGCGACAGCAAAATTTTAAGGAGAACATCAAGAGGGCGTCATCCGAGTGGTTTTTTTACGCTAAAAATAGTGCTGTTTCCCTTGTGATATGACATGATGATACACGACAGAGGCTAAAAATACCTTTATTCTCATTCGTTAACACTGTATATTCAAAATAAAAGCGATATTATGGTAACATATTAATTAACTACTAAACTTAGAATAGCGTTATTCAACGAACTACCCCCGTCTTTTTTTAAATCAATCGTCCCGTTTTTACTACTCTGCAACCTCTTACCTACTTCGATATGCCTAGCGCATTGACGCATCGCACTGTACCGTGGTGAATATCGCCTCATCTCACATGGCTAAGACCAATGAAATTGGCGTATACAACGCAATGTTTAAGAATTGTTTTATGTGTACCAGTAAGTAAACTGCATCGAGGATGTTGCATTCAGTCCGAAGACCCCCCATGCCTCCACACAAATTATCAAAACTTACTTGTAGTTTGCAACGTAATCGCACCACTTTCCTCTCGGTTGTTATGCCAGCTTGCTCCATAATCGGTTTTGAGTAGATTTTTTTGCTCCACATTTCCTTTAAGAATGAATACGTATCACCCCCCACCTACAAATGCCGTCCATTTAGCAACGATATAAGAATAAAGGGTCACAGTGCCCCATTTTGAGGGTGCTAGATGTACATAGTATTGATTTAATTTCTGCGGCATGAGAATCTTTGGTTTTGTGGGCACGCAGTATGACACGCTCTGGCATGATCGATGATTACAGAGTTTTGTACTGTGTGGATGTATGTTAATTACATGTTCTTCTCTTTGGGCTATTCGAGTGTTATAACAACAAGGTGGGCGAAAGATGTTGACTCGATCCATGGGGTGATTTGAAAGGATGGAAGGTGGGTGAATTGTTGGTGCGTGGTGGAGGTAGATATGAGTAGGCTGTGAGCTATAGATTTCGTTTGTATCTACTAGACAAACAGGTGGTAATTGCCTGTGGTGATAAGTCTGTCTTTGCAATAAATAGTTTTTTGCCATTACAAATATCTCTGAAGCTTATTAAAAATCTGTTTTTATACATATACAAGAAGCATTTTGTAAAATACATATTGTCTATAGGCTCTTTAAGTGATGCTCCCAAATAAGGCAAAATATTTAGAATTTGCAGGAGTTAAGTTTGAAGTTATGGATAAGCCTGTAAAATTCACATGAGGTATTTTTCCAAAGCCAAATAGTAAAAAAAGAGGAAAGTACAGCACTAAAGATAAAGACAAAGATAATTTTCCATTCATATTACATGTTGCAGAAGTGTCCGTATGCACAGTAATGACCGAAATATCCGATTTTGTCCTTGTTAGGTTGTCTTCAGTCTTATCACTTGCAGAGTATGTTAGGATAGTTATACGTGTTACAGGCATGAGCAAGGTTAACTTTATTTTGACTTTCTGATGTAGCAAATCACTGTTAGTGTGTTTATGTTTTGAGGGGTTTCAATAGGTTTGTTCTGACTTCCTCTTTGATGCCCATCTTAAGAAAACTAAGAGTGACACTGATATAAAAACACAGTCCATGCGCATAGCCAGGGGGTTGCGGAGGGAGCGCACACCCCGGGGATCTAAAAAATAGGAGAAAAGGAGAGGGCAAGGCTCAAATTGTGAATAACGCATATTTTCCCAGGGCTTTGCACCCTACACCCCTGCCGAGACTATGTACCTGAACCCCTGCTATTGTAGTTTGGATCGTCCCCAGAATCCTCTCACCAGGGATGTGGGATCCGTCCCCAGGATCCGCACCCTGGGGGTGCAGGATCTTGGCTACGCGCATGCATTCTCACATATATGAGACAGGACTTTAGTGCCTCTTATCATGTGTGTGTGTGTGTGTTTGTTAGTTTTTTCAAACAAGTGTCACCTGCTTTAGCAATCCACCTTTCCTTCACTCTCTGCACAAATTGACCTCTGACCTTTGACCTATACTGTTCCTTTTCAAGTTCAAGAGTGGACATCATGACTAGCATTTTGATTGAGCCGCCTTTATTTGCATATGCGTATATGCTGCAATTCCAAGGTTATCATGAGTGTTTAAAGGCCAAGAAAACTGACACGTAGAGTGACTTCACCCTCGAACTTGAGCTTGAACTGGTATAGGAATGTGACCTTTAACCCTACCATGATATGCAAGTGTCTATGGTTGACCTATGGCCTGAGTTTGGTGACAATTGCAGTTAAGGTGTTCATGCGTGAGCAATTTGAAAAAGGTTAGTTGAAACTTTAACACACACACACACACACCCACATACAGTTACATACATAAACACAGATGGACACACAGAATTTGGATTAGTATACATGTGCCTCCCTGCACTATGGTGCAGGCAAAAAAGAACTCAAATGAAATCAGAGCAAGAAAAAATTTAACTTGCTATGAACTCAAGTCGTCTAATGCAGCATGAGTAGCAACAATGATACTTAATTTAGCAGTGTTTGATCTGACGTCAAAATCAATCTTAGCCAACACAGCGCATTTGCATTGAGTCCATATCTGGCTTGTTATCTCCCTCCAAGGTATGCTACACACACCCAGAGGGCATTTTGAACCAATCACATAATGCATTGCAATCTGCCTCTACTGTACTATACTTAGTACTTAGGAATTAAAAAGTATTCAATTCAAGAACCACAAGACATTTCACAATCATGCTAAAAATTGCTTAAGTACTAATGCTTTTGTGGGCTAAACGACGTGTTAAAGTCATAGTTTTTTATGTGTTTAAGAATAGGGTTTATGTGCAATCACATGACCTTATTGAGGTGAACTTTTCCCAACTGGTGCATTGTGGGATGGTCTCAACACACCCTTTGGTACACGCCATTCATCAAATGCTACCACAAGACTGAGCCAGCTATTTTAAGCATACCACTATCATGTGGCTGCCCAGAAAGAGAACAAAAAAATTACAAAAAGAGCAAGCAACGGAAAACAGTGATGACTCACAGCGACTGTGGTCAAGTGTATGACAGTAGCCTGGGGCGATGTGTGGGGTATTCTGGTCTTGTGATAACTGGGGACCAATGTGTCGTGATTGGTTTGAATTCCTACACAGATATCACACTAGTGTGTCACCTTCGATGTACAATTATTCTGTATATTATTAAATAAGGTATTTAGTGTATGTAACATTTGACTTAAAATTATGTCTAAACTTTAATATGAAATTGTCAACATTTTTTGTGCAGATTCTGATTTTCTCCCTTTATTTCCTTATTTCTGTTATTAATTTCTTATTCAAATAATTAAAGGTGCAACAAGAGATTTCAAGTCATCCATATTTTCTGTGATGCGTATTGATTTCATACAGATTAGACACCCAATATATATTCCCTACCTTTTATTTGGCTACAGAAGTAACTTAAAATGAAAACAAAAGGTGATTCATATTTCAATATAAAACATAGGCTGAATTTCGTATTTGCTCCTATAGGAAATTAGAAATTTCACCATTTTCGTACAAACAGTTCTTAGCTTAATCCTTTCAAATGGGGATACTTTTGATAGAAAGCATTACACCAGTGCAAAAATCAGAATTTTCACATTTTTTAGGGACACCTGTTATTTGAAATTTCTTGTTGCACCTTTAAGTGCTATAATTGGCTGAAGGCAAAATGTAATTAATTCTTAAATTGAGTGGTTTGCAGGTTATAGAAAATGGGGGTGTTTACTAGAGAGCAACATTTATTCAAGAGAATATGACACTTTTCACAGCACACAAATTTTCACAAACAGACAAGAACCCACCATTTTTCCTTGGCAATAAAGTTTTCACAAAATTTGATCAATTTGGCATGTAAAATTTTTGTACAGAAATGGAATAGCTGCAATTGCTATTTTTTAAATACTGATTTCATTGATTGGGGGCAAATTAAATTTGATCCAAGAAAGTGATTTTTTATGATGAATGGACAGAAATTACAACACGGTGGCCTAGGGGATACCGTCTTACAATTTGGACTTAGCATTAATTCCACCCCGTCAAAAATTACTATTTAATACAGCAGCTTGAAAACTCTAAAATAAAGACTAGAATACATTATAGCACTCCTTTCGCTGGTATCCACATAACACAATCCCTGTTGTCGAGTGGTATTTCTCACACCTAGGTTGTGAGAGTGACCAGGTTCAAGACCATGATTTTTTGTCTTTATTTAATTTGATGCTCACCAGTTTCTCCAAGTTTTTATAACATTAAAATGTCCTGTCAGAATCAAATGAATCTTTGGAGTAACCTTTTCAGAATTTAAACTGAATTGTAAGCTAAAAAGATGTCAAAATCATACAATGCACCTTTAAAGGGATTAGCAGCGATAATGCGAGACAATCGAAACAATGTGGAAATGCATGTTTTTAACTTACAAATCAGGGATAAGTGTGTACAAGTCCATATAGAAAAAACAAACACCAAATAGTGAAAAAATGATTTGAGGAAATTTGTCATACCATCTCCCGCAAGACATACAGCTACAACGTCTCAAAACTAAACAGCTGATTGTGGTTTGCACCAGTACAGAATAAACAAAGATCAGTGTATGTGTTTTAGGTCAAACTGTATTGATCATGGTGCACAATATCATGCTGAAAATCTGTGATATTCACCGGGAAAGGCTTTTTCGATCTCAAGTCGGAATTTTGATATGCACGTATAGAAATTACAGAATTAGATAAAAAGTAATGCCTTGTCTTTAATACGCGGGTTTCAAGCCAACCACTTGCAGGTTATGTTAGCATATCCATGCTAGGAACAAATATACAAAAACATGAATTTTGATGATTTTTTCGATGTTTCGGATTAGCAAATCGCTGCTAATCCCTTTAAATTAAATTCTGGATTTGTTTTCCATATTAAAACTGCAATCACAAGTAGGCAAATTATCTTGATTATCTGGTCAGTTTCTTATTCATAGATAAAGTAAATCCAAACAATATGCATCATTAGGTCCTTTGATCACATTACAAATATTGCTTCTGAATAACAAGCAAATGTTTTTTTTTTTTTTTTTTTTCTGACCACACCCCATACCCACACAGCACACACACCCACAGACCACACACACCTGGACCATACCCACAGACAACACCCACAGACCACACCCCATACCATGGGCAACACCCATACTTCCAAGACCACACCCCATACCACACCCCAAATCAAATCAGTTCGAGCCACCAAGTTTCAGCACTGTGTGACGTACAGATCTCCAGATATTTTGTTCACAAGTGTCAATGAAAATCATGAAAATAGGTCAAATATTCTAATTAATTATGCAAATTAGGTACTTACAATGCATATATATACTGTTGTAAATCGAATCAGTTCGAGAATCTGTAGCCCTGCACCCTTCCACCAAGTTTCAGCCCTGTATGACATACGGATCTCCAGATATTTTGTTCACAAAAAAGTGTCAATGAAAATCATGAAAATAGGTAAAATATGCTAATTAATTATGCAAATTAGGTACTTAGAATGCATATATACTAATGTAAATCTAATCAGTTCGAGAATCTGTAGCCCCGCACCCTTCCACCAAGTTTCAGCCCTGTGTGACGTATAGATCTCCAGATATTTTGTTCACAAGAAATGCTCACGCCGACTCCGACGACGCAGACGCCACCATAAGGTCTTTCCTATCGGACGACCTAAAAATGATTTGAGGAAATTTGTCATACCATCTCCCGCAAGACATACAGCTACAACGTCTCAAAACTAAACAGCTGATCGTGGTTTGCACCAGTACAGAATAAACAAAGATCAGTGTATGTGTTTTAGGTCAAACTGTATTGATCATGGTGCACAATATCATGCTGAAAATCTGTGATATTCACCGGGAAAGGCTTTTTCGATCTCAAGTCGGAATTTTGATACGCACGTATAGAAATTACAGAATTAGATAAAAAGTAATGCCTTGTCTTTAATATGCGGATTTCAAGCCAACCACTTGCAGGTTATGTTAGCATATCCATGCTAGGAACAAATATACAAAAACATGAATTTTGATGATTTTTTTCTTTGTTTCGGATTAGCAAATCGCTGCTAATCCCTTTAAATTCTGGATTTGTTTTCCATATTAAAACTGCAATCACAAGTAGGCAAATTATCTTTGCTATACTCTTGATTATCTGGTCAGTTTCTTATTCATAGATAAAGTAAATCCAAACAATATGCATCATTAGGTCCTTTGATCACATTACAAATATTGCTTCTGAATAACAAGCAAATGTATCGTACATTATACTGAAGAAGTACACAAGCCGAAATTCCTGATTCCATAAATATATGAGTCATTAGATTGCACACTTTGATTAATATTGGCATTTTGACTGGAAATTCCTCTAGCTCGATAAGACGTATAATGTATTCCAATAAATAGCCCTGGGCAAGGCTTCGGCTGGTTTCCATCTGACTATGGCTAGAGCTTCCGATTTTCTGATGATTCATGTTTATGTCTTGAAAGAAAAATGAATTAATCACAGCACTTCAAAAATCACTTGTGAAATTTAATTACAATCTTGTTAGACTATAAAATTCAATCTCAGTTTAGTCCTTATGAAATTCTGTAACAACCCGAGACCTGGGATCAAAATTAGAGAAAGAGGTAAAGTGGACAGACATTTATCGATGGCTGAAACTGGTCTCAAATAATAAACCTAACAAAGATTTTACATTTTGAAATCATCTAGACAATGTCTTAATTAGTGTCCAACCGATCACCCTAATATCTGTTATACCGATTACAGATTTAAAATTTCAAAATCGGTTCATTCCAATTCCGATTTTTTCTGTGTATTTTTTTTGCGTTATCATCGCCGTTTTCAACAGCCAGAAGCTGCCAGAAAGTAGCAGATCAATTTAGGTAAACCACTAAAACGGCAAAATAGTAAGTTAGGAACAACTCTTGTGTACATAAAATAATAAATTGATTGTTTCAGTTTCAATTTATTTCACTGTTTGGCCATCAATTTGGAACAATTTTAATTCAAGTTTGGACCGCTTTGATATTAATTTAATCGGTATAGAAAATCGGTAAAAATGAAAATTTTGCCGATACCGATCAGATACCGATAAGGTCATAATCGGCCCGATTTCAACCGTACAATCATATCAGTTATTCTCTAGTCTTAATGATATTCAGAGATCTTGTAGTGATCCTAAGGGCAGTGTGAACCCTAGTGCTTTTGTTTTTACACGAATTTCTTATTTTTGCACCATTTTAAACATCAACATATGTTCTATCGTTACCAACAAAGGTTATCCAATGCAGACAATCCTGAGTTGTATTTTTTGGCCGATTTAAAACAGCTATTTGACCATTTAAAGTCATAAAAACCACATGGTAATAACGGCGGGAATTTAAGCACATTACACGCCGTCGGGCGCAAGGCGCAGCATTGCGTCGCGCGGTGAATTTTTGCTGCGTAATGAAGCGTGCGCGTGTTTTAATGTACTTTTGCGCGAACGCATCTTGGAAAAACGAAAAATAATATTTGAAAATGTAAACAAAGCGCTAATTTAGACCAGATGAAATTTCAATTTCTTCTGATTTTTGGAGTTGAAGACAAAAGAGGTTTGATTCAATAGTGCATAAAGATGTATTTTCATCACTTGCACAACATACTCAATTTTGAAGTTAAAAGGTAAAGTTATTTAAGAAAGAGACAGCTTGAAATGGAGTGAAAAGTCACTTTTTTACTTAAACACAGATTTTCTCAATGTTCAATTTTCGCAAAATTTGGCAAATTTTCTCCAAGATAACTCCAAAAATACCGAAGTAAAAGGTAAGGTTTAACTTTCCTACAATAGCAATCAGTCTTCTCTAGGGACACTTTTCTCAATTGTTCATTTTTCGGTTTCTAACTAAAGATATTCTCCAATATATACTCAAATTTTGGAAAAGAAAGGTAAAAATCACACTTTTTTGACATTTTTCCTTATATTTTGAAAAGTAAGCTTTATTTTTAAAAAATGAAAAAAACGTCCCTAGACAAATTTGTCTTGTCTCTAAAAAATAACATAAGAAATCATGAAAATTCAAATTGTTTTTGTTATGCTCTCTGAAAATTTTGGGGCAAAATCATGTTTTTTTAGTATTTTTCTCAAAATATGGCAAGTTTTACATTAATCTGATGCCATCATCGGGTTCATTGTCAAATTTTCTTTCTAGAAATGTATACTTTTACATACAATAATCAAATATTTGCAAAGTTACAAACCAAAATAGATACTCAGAAACTCAAGGTTGACACTGTCCTTAACAACCTGTGCATTTCCCAGAGTTCTACAGAAGAGCATAAACAAAGTCATGTTGAAAATTCCAATCACAACATTCCATTTCAATTTTTGAGAGTACTTTTGTCGCACTGTGTTAGTTTTTACTTGTCCAGATCATCACAATTTTAAAATCTTGGGTAATATTACATGAGCCTAGTCTAAGGTGAAGACTTCATTGAGGGATCATTCTCTGCCTGCAGATGGAAAAAGTTTTATGAGCCCTCTTTGAAGTCTTGACACTAGACTTAGTTCTGTCCCAATATTACACTTTAAGTAACCCAATTTTTATGTTTCTGGCAAATAATCCCCCCCCCCTCCCTCATCCTAGGTTCATAGCAGTAGAATAATCAATCTTTTAAGCTTGATTTTGCACCATGCTTGGAAACTTTGTTTCATGCGTATAACATTATCAACTGAACAGAGTAATAAGTTATGTGGATCTTTTTTTTGAGATTGACTTTAGATTTGATTAAGTTACAATGTTGTGTAATGTCCATTAAGCTCCTGGTGCACCTCACATGGCCCTATAAGATGTTTTACCAGCAGCATATAGATTATATGCCATTGTCACATTAAAGCGACACTGGCACATTTGAACAAATAGTGCACCTCAGATTTTTCAATTGATTTTTGAATGGTTGAAAGCTTTTATATACATAGCCCGTCACCTGAATTAATTAAGCACCAAATCAGCTGGTTTATATGGGTAACATGATTTTTTAATTAATTTCGCCAGTGACATTTATTCAGCAGACAATGCAAAATGGCTTTTACCCCTAAAAACACAACTGCTCGAGTTTGATTCTCACGGTATGCACATTGTTTGACCGTCTGTGATCTTTGTGGTTTTAATATCAGGAGTATGAGTCCTATGATCTTCATGTACGAGTTAGACATTTGCTACAAATTTACTGGGTGTCTTTAGCCTCTCTTAATGTCACTATCGGTTTTGGTATGTTATTTTATGTGTAAAATATATCTCTTTCCTTCCAATGGCCTGAATAATTTGCGAGCAATTGAAGAAATTTCTTATTTTCTGAAAATGTGCCCTGGCCTCTTTAAGGCTAGACGAATTCCAAGAAGAATCCATACCCCCATGGAAGGCATAAATCCAATTGATAATGGAGTAATGAATACAGGTGGAATAGCCATGTGTAGTACAGGCCACATTTTCAATGGTAAAATTGCATTGTCCAGTATGTTCAATTGCCCTTAACACACACAATCACCACAGATCCCTAGATGTCACATTGAAGTAGCAATCATATTGTAATAACCAATGCCTCTTTAAAAGCACTGTTGATTTCAGCCAGTCTAATATTAAGTGGAGAGGTCACATATGGGGTTAGCAATGGTAACCGGGGCCACTAACATGCAGGTGACTACCCAACCATTATTTTTGTTGTAGGAAATGGTGCAAATGACAACCACCTGACAGTTTGCAGTAAACAATTTTAAAATTTAATCAATCACCTATGGAACATCTATGCCAGGATTGTTGGGTTTTCGAGTAGATCATTCTCAATCTCGTACACTGCTGTGTTGTGCGTATATGTTTACCCTGACCGCCCATCCATGAGCATCATACTAAATCTCTGTTACCAGGATGGACTGTATAGCTCAGTGGTAGAGCACCCTCGCCAAGAAAGTTAACAAAAAAAAAAAAAAAGGTCCGGGGTTCGCGTCCCCGTACAGGCGCATACGTTCAAGACTTTTCTCAGAGTGTGTGTGCCTGTGAATGTTATGTGAAATTGTTAAGAGTACGGGTGCGTGTTTCTTGTTCCGCTTAAGTAATGATTAGGATATATTCAATACTGTTCACCTTGGAAAATATTATATTACAATAATCCACTCCTGCTTCTACACATAGACAAACATGATTGTGCAATTTCCTGCTAATCTAAAATGCCAACTTCTCCATTTGGTACAAAATGGAGCTGATTAACAACCAATTATCTACAATAAAGCCATGAAACCTGCTCCCATACAAATTGTGTAATTTCCGTTAAGTTACAGCGAAGCATTATGTTTAAGCCGCAGCTATATGTGCTGTCAAAGTGAAGACGATTGATTACATGTTAACAGTGACACGGGTCCATTTCAAGGCGACTCATTTACAGTCCTGGTGGAGTGTGGAGTCAGCGTTTGGTGAAATAAGGAGGTTCCTAGGGGAATTGAGGGCCAATGCTGTCATAGGTTATCTACTGGCACATAAAGGTGATCCTAAAGGAGGGTGTCCTTAAACATGTAATTAGTGTTTGGACATACCTTAGATATTACGGATACGCTAGTTTAAGCTTATGGATACCAAGTTAAACTTTACAGCTTTTAACAAATACCTATTTAGGTTCAATGCAGAGGGTGTTTTTGAGTCACTCCCACAATGCACTAGTTTTGGGGAAATTTCACCTCAATAGGGTCACATGATCACATAAAAATCCTTTCTTACACATAAAACCCTGACTTTAAACGCTCATTTTAGCCCACAAGCATTAGTACTTAGGGATTTTTTTTGCATGATATGAATGTCTTGTAGTTCGTAACTTTTGGACACTTTTTATCCCTAATACTGACATGTGTTTAGTAACAGTACAGGTTATGCACATTGCTATGCATCATGGGATTGATTCAAAACACCTACTGGTTTTCATGGGTACCTAGTTTAGCTTAATGAATATCTATTTTAGCTTTATTTATCATAGTTTGGTATTTAGCTTACAGATATTGATTTTAGCTAATGGATATTGGCTTTACCTTTATGGATACCTAGTTTACCTTTATGGATACCTAGTTGAGCTTTGTGGATGGCTAGTTTTCGCTTTGTGGATACCTTTCTTTTCTTTGTGGATAACTAGTTATCTTACTGAAATGGATACCTATAGTTTAACTTTATGGATAGCTTTATGAATACCTGGTTTAAGGGGATGGTGAGGGAAGAAAAAGAACGTGAGGCGCAAGAGAGGCGAGGAGGAGGTAAGGGTTGGTGGGGGGGTGGGAGAGGCCGGGGATCGAGGGAAATTAGCACTGATGGTGAAGATTAGTAATGAAAGATACAGGTGGGGGAGGAGTAAAAAAAGGGTGGTGAAAAGGGGGGAGAGAATGTTTATTATTTGTTAAGGAGTTGCTTCTTTTTCTCTCAAGGTGGCCTAAGCGGGTCTCAGGCACTGAAGTAACCCAATGCAGATTTATAAGATCGATCGAGCAGCCCTGGATCTGGCCCTGTGAGAGTCGGGTTTCTTGGTCATATACAACTAACTCCCATAAGGTCGAATTGCATAAGCTTAAGTATGATTATGGAATTTATCCTCGCTCCTATCCATTTGCAGGTGTATGAATGGGGTGCCCAGCACCTCGTGGTTCGGAGAGTCATGTAAAGCTGTTGGTCCCGTGTGTCAGACCTCATCAAAAAGAGTAGGGGATCATCCCGGGTCTGTTACCTGTGCTCATCACTCTAGGTACCAGAGTCCCTTTTAACCTGCCCTAGGCCAGCGTGGAAGGATCGGCCTTAATCCAGCGTTGAAGCTTCGTCCTGCAGTGGACTGACAAAGCTGATGATGATACCGAGTTTAGTGTAGTGTTCACCTTAAGTGCATATAATTCTACATGGAATGAAATGTATAGGCACTTGTCTCTCAACTGTCTCCTTTAGAAGGAGAGTTTATTCAAGCTATTTGGTTTGTTCATATTCTTCTCCATAGGTGATGGTCAGGCATGCAGTGATCATTCACCTTTCTTTTGGTTTAAAATCACTATCAGTAATCCACACAAAGCATACAGATATAATATAGCAGGATTGCTAAGTTGTTTTTTTTTCAAATATAATAAAAAAAATAAAAAAAATGAACAAAATATGAGTCTTCATTCAATTGTCTATTACAGTGAGTGCTCATAAGGACAGAAACCTCAAACATGACTAAAATATCCAGTTATATCCTCACCAAGTTGCAGGTTTTATTCGCTTACAAGATAGGATAACTATCGAAGTTTTAAAAATACAGCGGTCCCCGGACCACAAGTGTCGTTGCCGTCGCGGTATGTGAATGGGGCCAAAGGTCTCATGAGGTCACAAAGGGTCACATGAGGTCACCAACATGTCACCCCACCCTACCCCCTCATTCCGACAATTTACATCATCGTAACCCTTACAGCACTCACACGGCATGCAATATATTAAGGGTTGACATTTTGACCGCCAAAGGTCACATGAGGTCACCAAGGTCACATGAGTTCACCAACATGTCGCCCCACCCCACATGAAGGGAATTGAGAGCAGAAAAAAATGGAAATACATTTTCATAGATATGACCCACATGTTTGTATCTCACACCAGATGCAAAAGTCATCAAATCGAACCAGGGATCTGGGCAATACAACAACTTGTTGATGAAGATGGACACCACCGACAACTGAATCTGCTATGGCAAAGTGCCCCTTCTGGCTAGAAGGTGCTAAGGCATTGTTCCCAACCTGGGGTCGCAACCCCTTTAGGCCCGGACCCTTAATAAGGATGGTCGCGAAGTTAATTGAAATTAAAGTACTAATCTATTGTTAATGAAATAAGTGATATTTTTGCACGCTTCGTGTGCACAAGAATGGGGAGCACCATGCCCTTGGAGTGCTACAACCGAAGTTGTTTCATCACTGGAGAAGATTTTTAAGGATTGCCTTTGCTTCCCTGTCGTTAGTAGATTCAGAGTTTCCGGTAGATATAGGCGAACTTTTGCCCGGCCCTTCCGCTGGCTTGAAACATGGCTTAATGCCACTGACGTGCCTCTCCACAACACCTTTTGTGGTCTTGACTGGTCAAATTTGTATTTGAGATTAGATAAATGGGGGTCGCCGCAAGCTAAGTGTCAAGAAATGGGGTCTCAAAACAAAAGGTTGGGAAACCCTGTGCTAAGGGAATAAAAAATGCAAAATTGTAGTTTTGTTTGCTTTTCCTCCCTTTTCCCCTGATAAAGCAAATGGCAGACAACAAGTTTTATTCTCACCTATTTCTTGAACCCATAATTTTTCAGACCGTATACTGAAATGTTAAACTATTACTAAATATTCCACATTTGTACGGGGCTAATTGATGTAGTTCAACAACAGAGCTTTTCACTTAGGTTATCTGTATTCATGATGAGGTACCTGTATTACAAAAAGTGTCATTAATACATAATGTAACAGTTCACAGTCAGTAGAATTTAATGCATAAAGGACTTTGTTTGAGCTATGGGGCGTTGCTGCAGCACCGACGGGTCGGTCAATATCCGACCAACATTTTTGGAGGAAAAGTGAAATACATGGTATCTATTGCTAGTATAACGTCCTGAACACACCAGGCGTGATTAAGATGCAACATATTACTTAGATTATATTGTTGAACAATTACACTGTTAACAAAAATGTGTGGTTTCAAAAAACAACAAAAACATTTGTAAAAAGCAACAATTTTACAAAATCAGTAAAATTGCTAAAAAATATTGAGTTTTGCATTTTATTCATCATAAAGTCCAGGAATTTTAGGCCTGTGTAGCCGGATGGGGGAAATAAATAAGCCATAGCTGATTAAATTTCAGGATAAGTTTCCTATGTTTTGGGGAGTAACATATCAAAAACCCCAAGAGTCCCTACTGTGCTAATTGAGTAAGGGGTAAAGTTTATACAGAGTAAATTCAAAATGATTCAATTGAGCTAAATCCTGCCTATTTTTTGCTTCTTCTAGTCACCTGAATAAGAACAATGTATAGTCTTTTATGTTCTAACTTTTGGAAATGGCATCTTAGAATACAATACAGTACACTGTACTCCCACAAATCATGCTGATGCAGATTGCATACCACACAACAGAGCAGCCTATCTAATTGCATGGGGTCCAATCACACCATAAACATTCCAACAAATAGCTGTCAAAACGCTACACAGAAAACACAGTACTGTACATTTCATCATTGCCCATTACTCTACCAGTGAATTTCTTAAGTATCCCCAGATGTCATATCTAAGGGGATTTATTGCAAGCAACCTACACTGGTCCACTCATATCAGCTAGATAATTGCACCCGCATTTCTCGTATCACTAATAAAGGGCAAAAGACATCAACGAGGCCGACCTTCTTAGTCTTACACTTATAAAAGGGGAACTCTCTATAACGGCTTTTGCATTGTTACAGCTGAATTGGGTTCAAAGTAGTAGTTTGGAATTCTGTGGCACAGTAGAACCCATTGAAAATTAAGTTATATTTCTTAGAACTGACAAATTTCCACACCTATTAAAATTATAGCAGGCAATCAGAAACATAGTAAAATAAGCTTAAATGTACAGCAAATATATTTAAGTTAAAAAATAAAAAAAATTTTATTGGTTACTCAGAAGTTATGATATATCAAGTAATGAATGAGCCAATTGGTATTTTAAGAAAGGTGGTAATGTGTCAATATGATATTCACTCAGGTCCTTAAAGGGTATTATTGATTTACTAAATCAGAAAAAACTTCTTGAAAAATGCATCAAAATCTTGAGTTAAATCAGTCCAGCTGGTTGATAAATTGAGCAAAATGTGTACCAAATTGACTCAGAGGATAGTGTGTGTTATTGAATGTGGTCTACCAGATTTAAAGGCACTATCAGTGATTTGCTTAATCAGAAAACCGAAAAAATCATAAAAAAATCAGATTTTGGCATGTTTGTAACACGCATTAGTATCCGAACATAACATGCAAACGATAGGACCAGAAGCAACCTAATTAAGACAAAATCGGAAAGTTTAGTCATTACTGTCCATTCGGACACTTAATACAACATGTAATTGAATGGAGATTCCTTTCTTTGAACACTGCCGTTTCCTTCCTTTTCTGTAAATTTTTCATTTGGCAGTCCTTTGAGAATTCCACAGACTTAATTCCTGGGCCCTATGGTAATGAGAAAAATATGAACTTTCTTCTGATACCAAAATCTCAATTTTTGAAGGGGCAAGGTTATTGTTCAGGTCACCCACCTTAACCCCCTGAGGTCTACCACCTTTCTTACAGTATCTCCTGATTGCATCATTTTTCGATTATCAGGATATGACCTTGGAATAACCAATCAAAATAGACCTCCCCCGCCATATATCTGCACAACATTTAAGGTTTTCTTAACATGTTTCTGATTGGGTTATTTGGTGTATCTAGCCAATGTATAACCAATCCAACGGCCGGTAGACCTCAGGGGGTTAAGGATTCACAAAAATGTTGATGATAAGTGCTTTTCAAATTAATTTGCAATAAATTATGATGTTTGGACTAATACAAACCCACTAGAGTAGTATTTTTTTGTCTGGGACATTGTAGAATTTTGGAGTTTCGTAACTTGCGTAATTCCAATTTTCTAGTAAGATCACAAAGTTGGAGTGGGCATATCAAAGACCTTTTTTCAATTTTATTGAACAGCACAATTCTAATCTTTAAAAAAGTCAAGATTTGAGTCACTTGAGTCAAAGAAAATGATGTTTGAGTGACAAGAGGCCATTTTGTAGAGTCTACAAGAAGTCTACAGAATGGCAACTGCAATACATACATTATGTCGGAAACAAATGACGGAAGGGTTCTGTTGGTTCACACACCAATTCCTGTTTGTGCAATCCACTCTGTTTGCCTTTCCAAGTATCTAAATTTGTCTTTGATCTTGTCAATTTACTCACAGCCTTTCTTCTAACCTTTACCTAATATAGTTTTCAATCAATGAAAGTGGTGCTTGATCTCTGTGCTCTAAGCAGAAAAGATTTGAGATTGTATGACAACGAAGGCAAAGAAACATATACTTTTTTGTACATTCTACTGCTTTTTCCTCCCTTTTCTTCACTCCAATTTAAACTGTCACTCTCCCTCATTACTAACCCCCCTTTCTCTTCCTCTTCATCTCCCCACTTTCTCTTTTCTCTCCTTCCTTATCTCCTTCACCCTCTCTTCACTCCTTTCTCTTTGATGACCTATATTGAAGGATAACACAGAGTCTGACTTTGTAGATTATGGGAAGACAAATTGTCTACTTAATAAATAGATAACAGTATACACAGTTAAGCCAAATCTCATCAAATGCTATCATCAGTAGATAGCTAATAGCTACATCAGTAATTCAATGCTATCATCAGTAGATAGCAAATGGCTACATCAGTAATTCACTGCTATCATCAGTAGATAGCAAATGGCTACATCAGTAATACAAGGCCTATCTTTTTTTTTTCATCAGTAGATAGCAAATGGCTACATCAGTAATATACGGCTATCATCAGTAGATAGCAAATTTCTACATCAGTAATACACTGCTATCATCAGTAGATAACAAATGGCTACATCAGTAATTCACTGCTATCATCAGTAGATAGCAATGGCTACATCAGTAATTCACTGCATCATCAGTAGATAGCAATGGCTACATCAGTAATACATTGCTATCATCAGTAATAGCAAATGGCTACATCAGTAATTCAATGCTATCATCAGTAGATAGCTAATAGCTACATCAGTAATACCTGAAGCACTATCATCATAGATAGCAGTGTATTAGGGGGCCTACTGATGTAGCCATTTGCTATCATCAGTAGATAGCAAATGGCTACATCAGTAATACACTGCTATCATCAGTAGACAGCAAATGGCTACATCGGTAATTCACTGCTATCAGTAGATAGCAAATGGCTACATCAGTAATTCACTGCTATTAATAGATAGCAAATGACTACATTAGTAATTCACTGCTATCATCAGTAGATAGCAAATGGCTATATCAGTAATTCATGCTCACATAATAGCAAATGGCTACATCAGTAATACACTGTTATCATCAGTAGATAGCAATTGGCTATATCAGTAATTCACTGCTATCATCAGTAGATAGCAATGGCTACATCAGTAATACACTGCTATCATCAGTAGATAGCAAATGGCTACATCAGTAATTCAATGCTATCATCAGTAGATAGTAAATGGCTGCATCAGTATTCCTCTACAATGCCATCAGTGGAAAGCGGTATATAACACTGTTTCGAGACACTGCAATAAGGTTAAGGTTGCCAGTCATTTTAAAGTGAACATCCTATAATATACTACAGCTTGATCTTGAAACAATTCACAAAATGTTACTGGTTGTAAATACTCAGAACACCACCACCAAAAGATCAAACATGATATTGACATACTTTGTATGAAAGTAATTATTTAGTTTCCATGTGTATAGTGTCTTGTGGCCATTTTGTAAAAAAAAATGGTTAAAAACAAATGGATAAAATATCAGAAATCCTAATACTTCTGCAAAACTGACTTTGTATGTATAATATTTTGTTTACACACTACCTCTTTTTCAGGGAACTTTACTACATCAGTTTCCAAAAAGAGAAATACAAAACAATAAACTTGGAGCAAAATTGAGGGCATAGTTTATTAACATTTTGAGGAGCCTTTCAGAAAAAAAGCAAACAAATGTCAAAGGAAATTGACTTGATATATACAAGCATATACCAAGTTATTCTCAACCTTAACTCATACAAAGGATGCTGCTTCTGATAAACACCTATTTAAACTTTATAATTCCCATAAATATGGAAGCGCAGTTTTGATCTTATTAATCATATAACATAAGGCCCCAAGTAA
Organism: Ophioderma brevispina; assembly: GCA_023653785.1. NCBI lineage: Eukaryota > Metazoa > Echinodermata > Ophiuroidea > Amphilepidida > Ophiodermatidae > Ophioderma > Ophioderma brevispina. The sequence goes on along the minus strand of JAMKCH010002093.1, from coordinate 18,148 downwards.
CAGCTCAACCTGCCACCTAAATGACTGGCTACCCAGGAGAAAGAAGCTGAAATGAAATAAATAATTCAACAATTTCATGCCAGGAAAGAATCATTGTTAACACCATGATGAACGACCCGATAGTCAAATATAACACAGAATTGCGGTTACTTAAGATGCAAGCTAAACATGACTCAAGATTATTTACGCGTAAAATTTATTTTAAAAAAATATGTATAGGTAAATATGGCAATATGCCCAGAATCGAAAACCTATTATCTGCCAATATTCAACACAAGATGGGGCAAAAAGAGGTTATGATAAAGGTGCAGAATTCATTAGCCTAACATTCAGTTGATGAATAATTGCTATCCAAGCTTTAACTGAATTTGTTATTAAGATGAATATGAACACTTTTGTAGTTACTTCTAGCATGCAGTTGAAGAATTATTATCCCAATCTTGAATTGAATTTGTTTTTAAAATTAATACTAACATTATTACATTTTTGTAGTCCCCCCCCCCACCACCACCACCTGGGGACACTCCAAATTTGACTACTTTCAAAGCAGGTGTGGACTAAAATCCTCTTAGTTCTGATGTTTTATTTGTTTAGTTTCAGCGATGTCACATCAAGTTATTTTATGTAGCAAACATTGTTTGGTTTTCACCACTGAGGTTTGATTCCAAGTTGGAACTCCCTCTCAGTGCTTTTACATGTATTTTGGTTCTCTAAATCAATCCCCCCTCCCAAGAGTTTTCAGTGGCAACTTTGCTTTCCTTGCTTCAAAATCAGACTTCTTCCCTTAAATCTCTCATTTCTTTTTGTCAGTTCCACAGAAAATGCTGTATTGGCATGACCATCCTAAACCATTACCAATTTTAAAAAAATAAACAAGTCAGTAACAAGAAGTAAAAAACAAGAAAAATAAATAAAAAATCTACAAGGACAGCAATGTACCAATATGAATTTCAACACAAAGTGAAATACATATACTTCACAAGGGTCCTTTAAAGGTGCATGAGAGATTTCAAAATCAGGTGTTCTTAAAAAGTACTGATTTTTGCCCATCAAAAATATTCCACATCTAAAGGGATTAAGCTGAGGAATGTTTTTTGTACAAAAGTTGTGAAATTTCTAATTTCGTATAGGAGCAAATACGAAATCAGCCTATGTTTTACATTGAACTATCAGAAAATCAAAATTCTTCCTTTTTTCTCTTTTAAGGACATTTCTGTAGCCTAACACAAGGTAAGATATCTATTCAACATTCCAACTCAAAGGAAATCATCATCTCCTTCTTGACCCTGCCTTTTTTATGTGTAACCAGCAATTTCACATATTAGGTGTCCCTAAAAATAATAAGCTAGCTCTGATTTTTCGCACTAATGTAAAAATATCCCCATCTGAAAGGTTTAATGGTGCAACAAGAGATTTCAAATAACAGGTGTTCCTTTAAATGTGAAAATTCTGATTTTTGCACTATGTAAAGGTTTCTATCAAAAATATCTCCATGTGAAAGGATGAAGCTGAAAATTATTTCTTTGGTACAGAAATTGTGAAATTTCTAATTTACAAAAGGAGTAAATATTAAAGTCAGCCTATGTTTTATATTGAAATTGAGCAAATGCAAATCGCCTTTTGTTTTCACTTTCAAGGCATCCAAATACAAGGTAAGAAATTTATTAGAGTGCCTATCTACATGAAATCACTGCATTTGGTGCAAAATATGGAGGCCTTGAAATCTCTCATTGTAACCTATACCAAACTAGTATATTTTATCAGAAGTAGCATTCCATGTCTAAGTGAATAGACTATAGCACAGACATCTTCTTGTATTCCCTGGTGTTATTTATAAATAGCAATTTGCCTTTGATATAATTTGAGCGCCAGGCAGACGTGTTTAGCTGCAGCGTTTAACGTGCGAGGATTTGGGGGCCTAATTTTGCCCAGGCATGTTGGCATGCTACCACATATGAATTAGATCAGACTGGATATTTGCTCTTTTCAACGCTTTAATATGGCAAAGCCCCTGGAGCTTTCATGTTATTGAATTAGGCTAATTAGTTAGGTTAGCTGACAGTTTGGGTTAGGAAAACTGCCTTGGCAAATATGCTGTGGTTGGGTTCTCTTAATGGTTATTATTTTATAACATAGCAATTCCAATATTAAATGTAGCCCAAATGAGGGGATTAAATTGATTGGACAGAATGGGGTTACTTTATACGGATGGAAACTTAGTATCTCAGTAACCCAACTATCTTGCTATTTTGTGAACTGCAGAGTTGATGTTATTGGTTGCACACCCCCCCCCCCATTCCACAAAAGGGGCAAAAGGTCCACTTTTTGCCGATTTATTTGATAAAAAGGTCCAAAATATAGAAAAATATTGACAAGAAAGCCCAAATTTTTGGTGATAAAATGTTCAAAAAGACCAAAAAAGGACCATTTTAGGGAGGGTTAGGTCCACTTTTACCCAAAAAAGGTCCAGTTTTTCAAAGTCGCGCACCCCCCCCAAATAAATCCGGCGGAAAGCCCTTGATCTACTAACGAGAGTAAATGGTGCTAAATGTGGCAATTAACATGGCAACTATATGATTATGACGTCTTGTCTACTGAAGATAACAGTGTATCAGTGGGTCTTTCTGAGTAGATAACTAATGGTTTCATCAATCATACCTATTATCATCATTAGAAAACAAATGGTTACATCAGTATCACTTGCTATCATCAGTAGTAGCAAATGGCTACACGTAGTTAATCAACTATCCTCAGTAGATAACAATGGCAACATCCAGTAATTACACTTGTATATCAGATAGATAGCAAATGACACTACATCAGTAGTAATTCACTGTATCAGCAGTAGATAGCAAATGGTTACATCCAGGAATTCACTGTTATCATCAGTAGTAGATAGGCAAATTGCTACAACCAGTAATTCACTGCTATTCAAAAAATTAGAGATAGCAATTGCTACATCGTCATTCATATCACCAGTACATAGCAAATGGCCATGATGATGTTGACTGGGTGGTTACTTATACCAATGGACAACTGTGTACCTCAGCAACCACAGCATTTTGTGATACAGCCAAAGGTTGGTGTATCTACTGTAAATGGTGCTTAAATGTGGCTATGATTAGACACTACATCTTACACGTATTTACTGAAGAAATAACAGCATTAGGTATGACCTATCTCAAGTTGATGTAATGATATTACCAATCGAACTTCTTATCAGGGTCTTTCTCAGTAGATAACACATGGCTTCATCAATCATCCAATGCTATCATCTCAAGTAGATAGCAGATTGCTACATTCAGCAATTCCATGGATCATCAGCCACACAGCAAATGGCTTCATCAGAAATTACACTGCTATCATCAGTAGAAGGCAAATGGCTTACATCAAGTTAATACAGCTATCATCAGTAGATAACAAATGGCTACATCAGTAATTCACTGCTATCATCAGTAGAGAGCAAATGGCTACATCAGTAATACACTGCTATCATCAGTAGATAGCAAATGGTTACATCAGTAATTCACTGTTATCATCAGTAGATAGCAAATGGTTACATCAGTAATTCACTGTTATCATCAGTAGATAGCAAAATGGCTACATCAGTAATTCACTATCATCAGTAGATAGCAAATGGCCATGATGATGTGACATGGGGTTACTTTATACCAATGGAAAATTTGTACTCAGCAACCACAGCTATTTTGTGAACAGCAAAGTTGGTGTATCTACTGTAAATGGTGCTAAATGTGGCTATTAAAAGGGCAACTACTTGATATGAAATATTCCCTTACAGTATACTGAAGAAAAAACAGCAAGGTATGACTATCTCAAGTTGATGGTAATGATATACAATCTACTTATTTATCAGGGTCTTTCTCAGTAGATAACACATGGCTTCATCAATCATCCACTGCTATCATCAGTAGATAGCAAAATGGCTACATCAGCAATTCACTGCTATCATCAGTAGATAGCAAAATGGCTACATCAGTAATACACTGCTATCATCAGTAGAAGGCAAATGGCTACATCAGTAATACACTGCTATCATCAGTAGATAACAAATGGCTACATCAGTAATACACTGCTATCATCAGTAGATAGCAAATGGCTTCATGCTATCATCAGTAATAGCAAAATGGCTACATCAGTAATTCACTGCTATCATTCAGTAGATAGCAAATGGTTACATCAGTAATTCACTGTTATCATCAGTAGATAGCAAAATGGCTACATCAGTAATACACTGCTATCATCAGTAGATAGCACAACGACTACATCAGTAATACACTGCTATCATCAGTAGATAGCAAAATGGCTACATCAGTAATTCACTGTTATCATCAGTAGATAGCAAAATGGCTACAGCAGTAATACACTGCTATCATCAGTAGATAGCAAAATGGCTACATCAGTAATACACTGCTATCATCAGTAGATAGCAAATGACTACATCACTAACTTGTTACTATCACATACCTGCCAACATTTAGAACCCCCAAATCAGAATGCACGTGCTGCAAACACCTCATCACGAAAGCTCTTAAGGGTGGTGTCTATTGTGATCCACTTTTTTAAAGTGCCTTAAAAGGCCTCTAGGTGAGTACACAGGGGCAGAGTCTCCTGAAGTTACTGGGTTTTGTGTTTTTGAAGCTGCAGGAAGAGCTGCAGGAAGAGCTTCAGGAGCCCAGAAATATTTCAGGACTTTTCTGGCAATTATTCAAGATTTCTTTGAAATTTCAGAAATCAGGATATCCCTATTTTTTGAAATTTGGATAGTTCAAAATAGGGATGATTCCTATAAAACAGGGAAGGTTGGGAGGGATGCTATCATCAGTAGATGAAAAAAAAACATTGAAACAAGACAACAAAAAAACTACTATCAATTATCATCAGTAGATAACAAATGATTACATCAGTCATTCACTGCTATCATCAGTAGATAGCAAAATGGCTACATCAGTAATACACTGCTATCATCAGTAGATAGCAAAATGGCTACATCAGTCATTCACTGCTATCATCAGTAGATAGCAAAATGGCTACATCAGCAATTTACAGCTATAATTGATACATCAGCAAAAGCCTTCACAAGTTGAGGTATTTCTAGCATATTTCTAGCATTCTAACCTGAAGTTTCGGTTATGATAGTTGTCTTTCACTAACATCAATGGATCAATATTAGAGCAGGCAGCTTCTATTTGCTATACATACAGACTGTATTATTACCTAACAAAGACAAGCACAAATCTCTTTTAATTGCTTACTTAGAATTTCACTCCTCCCTTAAATTAATTATAACAAACAGAGACGATGTTTGGTTCCAGGCATATTACAGTTCACTGAAAATAACTCAAGATATTTATACCTCCTAAAAATAGACATTAAACAGTTCTATCCACATACAATTTGATGTGTTCACTCTTGTATCAAACAATGAGATAATAGCTATGGCCATTTATTTTTGTTCAAAATGTCATTGGGGTTTTGTTGTTTAAAAGGGATGGCCTGATTTAAGTCTATAACTTTTTTTTTAGTCTATAACTTTTTTTAATTTAAAAAAAATCTTGATAGAATGACCTTTATCCCAAAACCCCATCTGTAAAGTTTTGCGCCGATATTTCATCCTGTTTTGATGTGCTAGCTAAAAACGTGATTTTGTTAATCCATGAGTACTGTGTAAAATTAATATTGGTTGACTAAAATGGGGCACATTTTCGCTCATAACATCTAAACCAAACCAAACATTAACCCTAAGATTTCACAGGGTAAATGAGAAAAATAGCTTTTTCTGATACCAAATTTTGACCACTACCGGTAAAATCTGGGGACGAGGCTATTAGTGATCGGACCATGGACCTTTAATGAATTACTTGAATTAGATAGAGCATATAAAATTAGGTATCTGATACTCAATTATTAGATCAATCAATTTTGTTGCTGCATAAAGTAGAGAAAATATTTTTCTATATGAGATGATAATGAACCAATAATTAAATTGATAATTTAGTATTTATCAAGCATTTTTGTCAATCATACTAGCATGAAACAGGCTAAAATTACTAAATAATAACACATCTTCAGTTAAGGTAGCAAATACCCAAAAAATCAGGACTTTGTTAAAAATTTAGTTTTTTGTTAGTTTTTGGGGATATTTGTTTACTATTACTGTTACAGCACTACACAAATGTTACTCCATCACAACAAAAACTCTGAATCATCTCAAACCATGGAATTGAGCATTCTAGGTGAGTATCTTAAGTTCTAATTAACTATCTTTAATACATATGCAAATAAATATATATTTCAAAACCTCCGAGTCCGCCCCTAAATCCGATTGTAGTTGACGTTTTAAATCAAGATCAAATATGTACTTAAGTAGAAAGCTTCAAAACAAGCAATAAATCTGACTAATTTAACTATCCCACTACAAATGAATATAATAAATATTGACAAATGTCTAATGTTCTACCACCTAATGTCTAATATGTTCTATCACCTAAATGCTCCCAGCATACAAACACAGTAAAATCAACATGCACAAAGACAAACATGCACTTCATAAATTTCCAAATAACCACCACTTAATGGCTTATTTCATTAATTAAATACCATCTTTCATAAAAGTCTTCAACAAGCTGCTAATCCCAAGATAAGCCCCAGTGCATGAATGCCAGCCTTAATTAAGAAGCAAATGAATGACTAGATCCGTCATGCTTCGGCAAAATGGATACCCGGCCTTTTATGATAGCATAGTTTATTACATCATGTCACAAATCCAAAAGCATTTCATATATTCTGAAACATCAAAGCTAACAACAGAAATTATCTTTCCATTCTAAAATACACCCAGTTAACCAAAACGGTCCATCACATTCCCCATAAATAAACATTTCACAGAATTTTCAAAATCAAAGCCTGTTATTAGAGGAATTAACTAACCATAATAGCATTAAATACAGGAAAACATCAAGCAAACTAAAATAACTACCTTTTCATCGTAATGGAGATCAAAATCCAACTAATGACTCTGCTATATCATCCTTTAAGTATATATTCCAAAGTAGCATCAAAAGGTGGTTTCGAGTAAGACTCCTTTCAATTCGTAGTCTGGCTTTCCGTCCACAAAAAGCGCAATATTATCTTTGCATACGGATACATGTACCCAACACAACTCTCAATTTAATAAAACCAATACACGCATTACCAGAAGAGAGAGAGAGGGGGACATGAACACACACACACACTACGCAAGCATGTATGCATATGACTGTAATAACACGGTAGAAGAGACAATGCTCAAGACTCCTAGTGCATGCATGGAAAAAAAATTAATGTAGGCCACCCCATTTGACAAACCGGTCAATATTCACATGGTGAAGGCACACTTGATAATGGCTGAGGCCCACGTCAAATTTAATTAGTCTGCTTTGTACGCCCTGTACTGTATTGCCTAATCAGTGAGGGGATATTGAAAGTCAATTAATTTTATTGAACATGGACAAAACAAGTCATTTTGTGGTTTGGTATTTTGTGTGCACAGAAATGGTGTAGGGGAAATTTGTCTGGTGAATGCAAGAAGGTTGTAAGTGTAATAGCTGCCATTTGTCAGAAATTCCCACCAAATATACTATTTATGTCAAATCTAGTCAGTAGCTAATATCTTAATTTTCATCTTAAAATTTCATATCATCTTAAAATGGTTCTTCAGGTAACAATGTCACCTGAAGAACCATTTCAAGAGCCACCGACTCAAGGAAAGAAATTGAGAGCTATGGCAGCACAAAATATATCACATGGCAGCTATTGCACTTATACCCTTCCTGCATTCACGATTTGTGACGCAATCAAGAAAAAAATGAGCTATTTGTCCAGAAAGAGATTTCAGTTTTAACCTGCACTTCTTTTGTCTTTTTCTAAGCTTCATTTTACTAAAAGTTTTCATCAGAATTGGAACTACAGCTCCTAAGATATGGTAATTTTAGTATTGCTAAGAACAATCGGCTTTATCTCAAAATCAACTCATTTAATTTAATCGCATAACAATTTTTGTACCATGCAAAGTACTCATAATACTGGATTCTGTTGTTAGACATGGTAAGCACTTTGGGTATGGTATTATAGAGTAAATGCCAGTACCTCTGTAACGCATCACTGGATTGTTTGAAATTTTCAGATGTAAAATACAACATTGCAAGCTGCTTTAATCAATTTGTAATGCCTCTGGTATAAACAATTAAGAGAAAACATATATCCTGAATGTCATTGACACAGGTTTCTTCAGGAAGGGGATTCATTATGTATCTTGGCTAAGTGAATGAAAGGAATACAAACAATGCATACATGTAACATACATTATTTTATCCATCGCATTGCGATTTGTCTTTTCCCCACAACAAATTTAACAGGAAAACAAAGCAACTTAATAACTCCCACAGCTTGCTAAAAATACTCTCCAAGTTGTCGACTTCATTAAAAAAACATCCAGCGCAGCAAATAATGGTCCCACCCACTCAAAATATTCAACAAAACGTTTTTGGCCATCAAGTACTTGAACAAACACACCTATTTTGATGTAGCTGCAATGCATAATAGTCGGATCTATGATATTTACATGGACAACAATTGATAATCTAGCCATTTTGATGATTTGCATTAATCGCCCTTTGTGATGAACTTTAATGACCTTTCTTAGAGAACCTCTGATTGGCTCATTACCTGATATAACATGATATAACCTCTGAGTAACCAATCAAAATAGACCTATTATACCTGTATGCATTTACCACCTTTCTTACAGTATCTCTGATTGGCTCATTGTGTGAAATAACATGATATAACCTCCAATTAACCAATGAAAATAGACCTCTACATTTTTATGAGTATAGACATCAAATTACACATTTTTTTTCGTTTTTTTCCTCTCAATTTTCCAGGTCAAGAGAGCACTTTAAAAAGGGGGGTGGGGCGGACGAGCACCCCCAAATTCCACAAAAGGGGAAAAAGGTCCACATTTTAATGTTATCATTTTGGGACTTTTTATCAAAAAATTCAGATAAAATTGGACCGTTTTCCTATCCCACCCCAACCCAGCAGGCCCGTAGCGATGTGGTGGGGTTGGGGGTGCCCCCAATTCCAAAACAAAAAGGACAAAAGGTCCACTTTTGCTGAATTTTTTTTTTGATTAAAAAGGCCCCCAATTGAGAGAAACTTTTGACAAGAAGTCTATATTTTGATGTTTATCAAAAAGTCCACAAAAAAATGACCAAATTTTAGTGGGGTTAGGTCCACTTTTCTCAAAAAAGGTCCCACTTTTTTGAGGGTCCCGCACCTCCAAAATAAAAACACTGCGTAGGGCCCTTCTCATAGCAATAAAAACTTTTTCTTTCTTGCACACACACAGGACACTGTTGTAGTCGTTATAATCATTGGCTTATTTTAGGTTCAATTTAATGAGTTTCTGGTGGCCTATGAGAGGTCAAGATGGGCCGAGCATGTAAACATAAAATGGCATTTTGTGCTGCCATCTGCTTATGGTTCAGTGAACAATTCTGCTTAAATTCGCTGTTCCTATACCAGACACACTGCATTTGATAAAGGAACCAATGACACAGGTCAAGAAACAACTATGTTATTTTAAAGGGGCCATCAAACCATATCCCCATCTGAAAGATCTTTAAGCTGAGAAATGATTCTTTGTACAAAATTGTGTAATTTCTAAATTTCGTATAGGAGCAAATACAAAATTCAGCCTATGGTTTTTATGAAATATAAGGCAAATCAAAATTCACCCTTTTCCTCTCTTTTAAGGCATTTCTGTAGCCAAAATACAAAGGTAGGACAAATCTATTTTATGTCTTGTCGATATGAAATTACTATGATGACACAATATTTGGTGCCTCAAAAATCTCTTGTTGCACCTTTAAATTTTCTGTTCCCTTTACAAAAACACTGATTGGTGAAGGAACCAATGCACAGGTCAAGAACTAACTATGTTATTTTAAAGTGCCTAGATATACTAGTAGTCGCAATGAAGCAATTTTTGCTTGTGCGCATTTGATTGGGGTCAAACTGGTGTTGTGCATGCCAATTCCTCAGTGTGACTAGTATATTACGGGCCCGCTCTAGTTGGTCAGTTTTCTGGGTACCCAATGTATGTCGAAATTGTACATCAGCAATTCACTGCTAATCATCAGTAGATAGCAAATGGCTACATCAGTAGTAATACACTGCTATCATCAGTAGATAGCAAATGGCTACATCAGTAATACACTCTCCTCAGTAGATAGCAAAGGATACATCAGTTAATACACTGTATATCAGTAGATAGCAAATGGCCGTACATCAGCAATTCACTATCATCAGGTAGATAGCAAAGATACATCAGTATTACGCTATCATCAGTAGATAGTAATTGATACATCAGAATTTACTGCTATCATCAGTAGTAGTAAATGGCTAAATCAGTAATAACATGTTTATCAGTAGAGAGCAAATGGCTACATCAGTAATACACTGCTATCTCAGTAGATAGCATTGGCTTATAATCAGTATCCCTTGATATCTTCAGTAGATAGCAAATGGCTACATCAGTAATTCACTGCTATCATCAGTAGATAGCAAATGGCTACATCAACAATTCGCTGCTATTAATCAGTAATAGCCAATGGCTACATTCAACAATTCACATGCTATCATAGTAGATGGGTCATTACATCAAGTTGGACCTCAAAGTTTGTGACATGATTTGTATCATCAAAGATCACAACTTTTGAGTGCCAGTTATTAATGTAAGATGCACTTTGGGTGTGCAAGAAAAGGGCAAATTTGTTTGTAGACATACGCATGCATCTTGTACGAGGTATGATAGAAAACATGCCTGTTTGATTGTATATAGGTTCAACACCACTAAATGCTGTACCATTCGTTCCGGTACAAAAATGGCCCAGATGAAAACGTCATTTTCTCAATGGAACATCTCAGGGACCTTAAGCTAAATTCTGCTTGAGTCATTAGCTCCTACCCAAGCAAATCATGAAATTAGGGTAGTTATCCCAAAAATGTTCGAGCTACGACCGTGAAGACTAAGCATGAACCGTGTGGACACTGGAGGGTCAGAGCACGTTTCAGTCAGGTTGTTCCCTGTAAGAAATAAGGTTTAAAATTGGTTTGTCGGATCAAATAACATATCAATGACAACCTTTTTCGATATTCCTACAGAATTTTATAACTTTATTATTGATAGCAACCAGAGTTGCAACCCAGGTCTCGCCTCATTTGCAGTGGGGGCTGGACACCCTGTTTCTCAAGTTATTTAATGGTGTGAATCCACTTAATAAACATTGGATAAGGTTGTTGTTTGTCCATGTTAAGTCTGAATTTCCAAAATTATCAATTGTATTAACATTTACAATAGTATTAAAAATTAATTTTGTGTACTAAGAAGAGTATGAAATGACAAAAGCAAAGTGTATTGTAGAAGTTGTAACCAATAAAAATAAATGGGTTAGATTTGTACATTTTTACGGTTCAATGTTACGTCATCATTTTTATACGGGTTCATATTGGTAGTGTTTCTGCTATGTGTGGGGATTTACTACCCTACAAGAGTTTACAGTTGCAATTTGGTCTCTGGAGACCTACAAGTATTTAGGGTTTTCTGTAAATTAATGGAATTCCCCTCAAAAATTGTGACAAATGTAATTGTAAATATTTATGTCTAACACTTTTTGCATGCAATATTTTGGTACAGGTTGACAAACAGGAATTAAGCATACAAAACTAACTAAATTGTATGTTTAGGACCACACTGACAATGTTGAACCAAAGGTTAATGATGCAGACGTCAACATAGACGCCATGTTCAAAACAGGCAATCTGGCAATATGTGCTTTATTTGGTCACCAAAATTAAACAAAATTAATCTTTGTTCTGGTGACTTTTAGCCCTTCATTAGTACACAAAATCATTTTGACAAAATTCTACTTTGAAATGTCTAAAAACTTGAATTGTGAAATGCAGACGTAAACATGGACACCGTGTCCAATGGTAATCCAAACAAACATGTTTCTATACATACCTTGGACAAAGACTTAACAAAAACTAATTGTTTATGTCTCCCAATTATACAAGCTGATTTCCTTCTCCGATGTAGATCATAACAAAGCATCTGGTTCGGGCGAGGCAGACAGTCCAAAATCCTAATATTTATCACAAACATATTTAATTTAATTAGTCCGATCCCGTGACGTCATGGCCACCCCACGTCACACACGCGACCCATCAAACAATCGTCCTCTCCACACCTAGACCCTCAAATCATATTTCCTGACCAGATCAGGGGCCACGGGCGGGAGGGTATCTACATCGGAGAAGGAAAGAAGCTTGTATAATTGGAAGACATTAAACACAATAGTTTTGATTATGTCTTCCATATACAACTTCTTTCCTTCAATCCGATAATAGATCATATCAAAATGCAATCTAATCCAGACTAGCACCGCAGTCAGGAGGAGGTGGTTTGATCAGAAGTTGCGACAGGAATATTACCATCGGACAAAAAAACTCCCACCCCACAGGCACGTCTCCCACTGTGAAGTGGAAATAGGTTACGTTGAAAGTCCAACAAAGGTGTTTGACGAAACTAACCATACATAGAATTACCAAAGGGACATTTAAATTAAACTCAGGTACCAAGAATTTATACGATATGTCCTACATTAACGCTTCGGCTCTTGCCGCCCGGAGAACCGTGGTGGCAAAATCGCCCGTGTTTCTCGGTATGTCGAAGTAAAAGTCGAAGATTTCCAAGACACCGCCGGCCACACAATATCACTCAATGCGACCCCCCTTGAAAAAGGCCCAAGAGGATGAAATATGGCGGGTGCTGTTTGCCGTGCTCCTACCGAATGCGCCCACGGCCCCAGCTTTTTGGATCACTTCAGAGAGCCATTGGCCAGTGTACTCTTATGCAGCTGGCCGAAAAGGTTCACGAGACGTTACGAATAGCCGCTGATACTCCCCCCTGACAGTACGAGTCACGCGAGATGACCACTTAGAGCTCGGACGGGACACCCATAAAACTGGTCCGCCTTTACAGAGAACATGAAGTAATATAAGGACGGAAGGAACAAATGGCGAAGTAGTTGATGAAGTTGTTGCACGTTCATTTTTTTGCTTAAAACCCCGTTTTGAAATAGAGGTTGACCCCCCACTTCTGAATTGCAAAGAGTCAGTCACCGATCGCACAAGCATGAAGCTCGACCCAGGGCGCCCGACGCCACCGCCACCAAAAAAGGAGTTTACATGTTCAAAACTTCAAGGAGGCCGATTGAAAGGACTTCAAAAATCAGAACATGGGAAAGATAGATCCCATGAGGGCACAATTTTCCTGGATGGATGACGTGTGATGAACATCCCATTCAGTAGATGACGGATAACCGGACTCGCGTTCACCGTTGATCCATCTTCAAACCGCTCATGGATCGCCTGGATCGCGGAATGTAGCCCCGGACAGTCCTGGATTCAAGTCCCATCTCAAACCTACTTTGTAAAAAGTCTTGATGATGAGACGGCCCCTAAAGGGGCCTCGACACGTAGCGATGTCTTCACTATAGCACCATTCGTAGTATAGGGCCCCAAAACGCTTTAATATGTTCGGAAGCGCGAAGGTATTAGTCAGTGGGCTGCCAATGAGGCAGCTCCTCGAGAAAGACCTTGCGCTTTGAAGCGTTGCCGGACAATGGCCAACACAGTCAACCTCAGTGCATCTTGACGGCCCTCCAGGCGACCCCCCCCGTTTTCTTCCTCGAACAGGAAAAGATTTTCCGGAGGAAGGTAGGCGAGGGCGACCTGCCAGCAGGTGAACCATGTCCAGAACCAAGTGGCGAGGCCAAATGGGGCGATCAGGAGGACATCGCACAGCTCCATCACTATCTTCTGTAGATGCGTTGACATCAAAGGGAAAAGGGCGGAGGAAATGCGTACGATGCTATCCCATCCAGATGAACGACATTGCGGTCCACTTTGCGTACGCTCCCGGATCTCGTGTCCGGGAGCAGTACTGCACTAGCTGGGTGTTGTCGCAAAGATGCAAACAGGTCGAAATTGGTATTGAAAAGCGAGAGGATCGCAAATAGGTGGAGCTGGGTTACGGAGAAATACACCAGACTAACAGCCGCTGGGTGGATAGACAAAGAGTCGACGATGGGTGCCCCCCCTGCTTGTTTATGTAGGCCACCACTGTCGAGTTGACCGTCTGGATCAACACTTTGTAACCCGAAACTGTCCCCTTGAAACTCTGGAGGGATCTGTTCACTGCACCAGCAGTTCCACCGGAGATGATGTGTTCCAGGATTTCTGGGGAGACACATTAACCCCGGAAACCTCCACACCCCCCAAATGACCCCCCACCCCACAGAGAAGCAGCTGTGTCAAAAAAACGTTAAACTGTGGAGGACGAGAGGTCGGGAAAACCATCCCCCACCGTGAGGAGGGGGCGGTGAACCCACCAGCCCAATTCTTAACGAATTAGGGGGGTCATCGGGACCACCTTGTCCAATGAATCCCTGAGGGATGGGAATGGACAAGAAATGAAGCTGTATGGCCTCATGATGGAACCGGCAATTGGAACCAGATCCACTTAGCTGGCCATTCAGCCCAATCACCTTCAACCATACCACCATGCGCCTTTCCACGTCCCATAAGGAGAGAGGAGCAGGCAGATCAACATGATATCAGTTTCTGGCGCGTCGGTTGGGGTGGGTAGACAGGTTCAAATTGAGTATAGCAAAAATACTGGGGGTCTATGTTGGGACAAGATTGGATTTCTTCTCGTCCACAATAACCCCAACTTCGTCACCTCTTGTAGCACAAAATATTGTGTGCTGGCAGCACAAGCTCCTTGGATGGACTGGTTATCAGCCAATCAAGTATCGGAACACCTGGACCCCCCCCCCCCCCCCCCCACCCCCCTACCCCCCACCAACCACCCCCCCCCCCCCCCCCCTACCCCCGGCGTCGGAGGATTGTGGCTCCACAGGCCTCAAACCAACCCGGGTAAAAACTGTGGGGCCGTCAACAGACCGAAGGGGAGACACCGGAAAACTGGAAAGACTGCCCAAACCGGAACCGGGCTGACCATATGGAATGGGCATATAGGGCCGGCTGCATCTGGCCCCGGTGCAGCTGCGGGACAAAACCGGAGCAAAAGGGAGCAAAGGGCTACTGCGCGTAAGCCCACGACTTACCCCAGCTGGGTGTGGTCATACCACGCATCAAAGCAGGATGATCCAGGCCAGAGGACCGATCCACCGATTGAGGACCGCCACGCCTGCTGGGTGGGCAATCTGACTACTCAACAGGGATTGGTCCGGTCTGTTGGACCCTTGTCCTGGAACAGCAGCACCACCCTGGGGAAGACAAACCCCACTAGGCCTTTGCTGGGAAAGAAGCCCCGTATTGAGTACGGGAGCCTCACGAGGGCGTCTGTACCAGTATAGACTGATGGTAGCTGTGGGGGTGACACCAGCAGAACTCGTGCTGGCACCGGTGGCCCCCCAAGGCAGCAGGGATGGAAGCGGACCCCGCACGCTCTAGTGGTCGAGGCAGCCTCACTCACACGCCCACAACACTACCCGGCTAACTACGGGGGAAGCGTCGTGGACTGAACCCCCAGGAAATTTCCCAGAGCTGGACTCGAGCCCGCTAGAAATAGACTTGGAGCAGATTGAGGTGGCATGGTTGCCAGAAGCCTCGCTCTTGGGGCTCGCAATCCCGAAAGACACCCCAGTAACTCCCTAGAGCCGGATACCAGTCTGTTTGTGATCATTCCCGCAGGGGAATAACTATAGTTGGAGAGATAATGTTGTCCCTTCATACCCCTCCCCTTACTTTATGAGCCTTGCTTGCTGGCGCTGGGATGGCCACGGGAGCCAGTCTCAACCCCAAGGCGAGACGTCTAGCATGGTTCCACTGTGCCTACAGACGGACTCAGACAAGTCACTACAGGGCACACGGGTTTTCCGAGTACACGTCCGGTGCGCAATACCCGTCATGTTCATCATTACCCATCGGCTTTGGACGAACATCCTTGTGTGGCACATATAAGGCCATCAGGTATGGGGAACGATTAGCAGCCATTCTAAAAAATTTAATCTCCACCACTACAAGGCTCTACCTACAAAAAACATGTTAGTGACCTATGAGCTGAAATTTGTAGAACGTGATAGCAAACCACCCCCGTGTGAATGAAAACAGAGGCCTTGTACCAGTTCGCGGGCGAGTAGGAATCTGAAGGAACAAGGACAAACTGGACTCCTATTTAATTTGAGGGGATTCTTTTTTTATTTTTAAGTGACACCCAAACATATTAACAAATAACATGAATGAATTGATAAATGTAATAGAAGTTCTATGCACAGACTAGTACAATTGTAGCTACTTTTGACATCACATCTGTAATAAGAACAACAGACACACCACACGCCCCCTAGCCATGCTCGTTAGCCCAGCGAAATCATTCAAACATGGCAACTGAAAATTTTATAATGAACGCCACATGCAACGCCGACCGCGCCACGACCACAGTCCACCACAGTATACAAGTGCTTTTCGCCCGCATCATGTGGCAGCCGGCGGCAGACACACGAAAGCCTCAATTATAGAGAAGGCCGTACTATAGCGCACACAACACTGCAATACAACGTACGGCCATTTTATTCAACACCCAACGGCCATCTATCTAATACAACCACTAACGGGACAGTGGAGGAGGAATTCAAAATGGAGGAAGTTAAACCAGGCTTAGCCCGCAGCGTATCGCAAAATAAGTCTCTTATTTTGCGAAAACGGCCGCCCCTAAACTTGAGCAACGTGCTAGACGACCTAAAGGATATTAGGAATTTTTAAGGACGAGTTCGGAGCAGCTTACACGCTACGTAAGCATCAACTATTCACAGTTAAAAGACCCCAAAACGGGTAGAACCTTATGATAGTCTGACCTGATTGAGGGTTCACAAACAGTGAGAGGAAGATTGTTGATGGGCGCGTGCAATGTGACTGGGGGCCTTTGTAAATCTACCATCCCCCCCCCCCCCGCACCCCCATGGGCGGTGGCCATGACGTCACGGGATCTGACTAATTTAAATGTTTGTGATAAATATTTAGGAATTTGGACTGTTGCATCTTCAGAAACCAGATGCATTTTGTTATGATCTACATCGGATTGAAGGGAAAAGAAGTTTGTATATGGAAAAGACAACACATGCATATGTCTACAAACTTTGTCAATTTCTTGCACACCAAAGTATCGTACATGAAATAACGTATCAAAAGTGTGACACTCTTGGGTCATGTAGCAATCACTGCTATAATAAATAGATAGAAAGGGCCATCTCAGTAGGATAGCAAATGCATCATCAGTAGATAGCAAATGGCTACTGGGCCATTATCCGATAAAGTGTTCAAGTTTGGTCTCCAAAATGACCAACTACCAACATTAAGGAATTCCTGAAAGCATTGGAAATAGTAACTTTAATATCCTCGGAACACAGAATGCATCGGTTATCTTAAACAATATGCAATTTTTAGTATAATAAACCCAACATTAACAGTGAAGTCACATCTCGGGGTAAGTATCTGGCTGGCCTTTTTTATAGTCGTGCTGTTCTTGATGAAAGTATAGCTCACAGACTTCCTCTATACCTTATCAGGTCTTACCTTCATACTAAAGCATGGTGTGGTAATCGACTTTAATTATCACAGCGTTTGCAAGGAGAGTAGAGGGGAGGGAGGTAGGTAACATATCTGGAGTGGTCATGAACGTAACATGAAGGGATTTCCTTCATTACAAGGCTGTAAATTGTTACTTTGAACAGATTGTTTCTGCAAATGGATTAATATATCATTGACATCTGCTCGAATTATTAACATTATTGCAATCATTTTCTTCGGGTTTTTTAGCAAGTTGGTATCCATTCGAATTATGCTGGCAGATGGCGAATGCATCTCTGAGAAAACTCTTGCGACACTTAATCAATCCAATATTATCGTGTTTTGAACTTCATAATTAGGCATAATAGAGGCTGATAAAAATGCAATGTAATCTGTGATAGCGCTCTTGTGTAATGGCAGGGAACACACT
>JAMKCH010002092.1:0-39008 GCA_023653785.1 Ophioderma brevispina | reverse complement strand
TGCCCCTCGGCTTACGCCTCGGGGCATAGTATGGTTTCGAGATCACCTTGGGCCTATAGTTTCAACCATGCCCCTCATAGCAGTCAATATTTGTATATTATGTCACATACTGGAAACCTCAGAGCATGCCCCATGATTCAGATTATACAGAAATATATAGAGTCAAATGTCAGAGTTCAACTTAACAATTTCCATATGCAAAAATTTACAAAATCTTATCCAAAGAAGTGTAATCATTCCTAGTCATAACTCATTGTTTCGAGATGAATCTTTCAGCCTTTTATTCACAGTTCCATCTATCTAAAGACTTCTGTGTCGTGCTCTGATAAAAACTGTACATGTATAGGCACTACTCTCGGCAATACCGTTTTTGCACATTGCCACAATCCGGCATTTAATCAATACACAAATCCATTTTGTTCTTAGAACGTGCACCACCAACACTCACACAACACAATAATTGATACAAACGGTATACAGAATTTGTTGGTTTTGTTCGTTTTTCTAATTGAGGAAACAAAATTGTTTTTCAAGTGGGCTCTTTGTATTTTCTAGGCCACACACAAGCAGATCTCGTCAACATTATAGTTTTCCCCGATGTCAGGATGATGGAGTGCCTCTAAAGTATTGTATGCATTGGCAGTTGTCAGTGCATGCCTTCGAGAAAAGATCAATGCTTTCATAGATAGCTTAGTAAATGGTTTCAGTGTTGAGCTGCTTTATATACTGGCTGGCCCACTACATTGTATGGTTTAACTATCTCAGGGATGGCCCAGGAAAATTTATTTCAAGTTTATTAGTGTTAGTTAACAAAAGCATGACAATTAAAATCAAGTTTATTAGTATTTTTTGTGGGCCGCCAGCTATAGCTGGCAGGACCACTTAGCAATCCGTTGTGCGTGTGTATGTATGTGTGTGTGTTTTGTATGGATGTGTGTGTCAAAAATTGTTAAGTTTTTTAAAATTGACCTCAATTGAAAAGTTGAACTTCAATTGGAACCAAACTTCTGTCATAGGTGCACAATGGGATCCCTCATATGTTGATGAGGTCAAAGGTCATGTTGAAAGGTCAAAGGTCATGTGAGGTCAATTTGAAAAATGGGCTAAAAATTTAAAATTGATCTAAATTGAAAACTTGAAGTTCAATTGGAACCAAACTTTTGTCATAGGTGCACCATGCGATCCCTCATATGTTGATGAGATCAAAGGTCACGTGCCAGGGTCATGGAGCGGCCCACAGCTTATATTCTTTGAATATAGCGAGCGCGAAAGCCGAGAACCGCGAAATTCTAGTTAATCATTGTATTTGGGTCCATTTTCATTTGTTGTGTCATCTGCTGCAACCAGAGCGACACAGGAATTGTGTGTGTGTGTGTGCACATGCACGTACATGCGTGCATGCTTGCATGCATGTGTTACAAATGTAACTGTATGTATGTAACTATATATGAACTTTCAACTTGGTAGGATGGTAGACCACCGTGACTTTTGGTTTTATATAGTATCTTTGCTTGGTAATGAATACTAATGACCTATAGGTTTCACACCAAAAACTATCCACCTTAATTAACAATACTGCATAATTTTTGTTCAGAGTAAAATCCCCTGTATCATGTCTTTAAAACAAGGCGGTGGCGGCCAAGCTTCATTCATAGCGCAAAACTGCCGAACTAGTCATTGGACAGCCTGAACAGTGACCGAAAGTGAAGTCCCCACTGTGCACGTTTATACATAGATCAGTGAGTGGCCAGTGGGATTCCCGACGGAGCCGACGATCTAAATTTGCCTTGCTTTAGTCAGTGGTGCATAATTTGTGCTGGAACTCATCAAATCTTTTTTTTAAAGACGACCATGAGAGGATTGCTACATACAAGTCCGACTCATTCCACGGCGGGGCATAGGCCCGTGCATAGCTACCTGGTACCTGGGTCCGCAGCCCCGTCTGCAGCTATAAATAGCGATGAACCTGCGAGTGAACATGAGGTCCAAGCAAGCCTCGTTGCAAAATGGATCCCGTTTGTACTTATGTCATACCAAAAAATACTTCCACTGGAGTTGATGCTTCAACTCCAACGGATTTTGTTTTGAAGAATATTGAAATTAAACGTATTTTCGACTTTAGAAATTTGGTCAGGTTTTCGTGATTTATTGCTAAACCTATGGAACGGCAAAAACGACGCTATCTTGGCCCGCTGCCCCCCCCCCCCCCCCGTCTTAGAGTTGCTTTAAAAAATGGCTGCCAAATTTTAAATTCTGCTTTCTGTAAATTACTTGTGAAGAGCACAAAACCCACAGGGAAAAAGCCATCCCCCAAATAGATACCTCATAACCAATTGATGGTGATGCGGAAATTGTATTTTGTAAAGAATGTAACATTTCTCTTGCCATCCTTGAAACTTAATATTGCACTCGTCAATTGATCCCTTTAGTTAACTTTAAATCTTTTTTCATTACCCATCGGGTACACCTAGATGCCAGTAGAAACCATCCAACACCCTTGATTAAAATCTAGCTGAATAGGCCAAGTAACGTAATGCTTACAGCCTTAGCAAGAAATACAATGTTAAGTTATTAATTTTTTTACTGCCATTTTATAAAAACGTGAACACAGGAAAAGGCAGATTGGGGTCATTATCGTCGTCGTCACGGGCACACAATTGTGTGTGCGAGTATTTGAGCGTGACTATATTGCCGGCTATTCATAACCTGTTGAGCCCGTGAATGGCTGCAATACTACGGGTCCCCTGTGGATGCGAATCTCATCAAGTGGAAGCCCTGAGTATAGCCAAGTGCTGCACAATAGACGACCAAATCTTGGGTGGCTGGTTAGTATGAAGGGAACCTTTTAGGCTGCTTGGTTTGCAGCTTGATGAGAACCTGCAAGGGTCCCTGCCTGCTTGCTCCTTAACCCCCTGAGATCTACCGGCCGATTGTATTGGTTGTCCATTGGAATATAAGATATATTTAGCCAATTAGAGACATGATAAGAAAAGCTTCAAGGTTTGTACAGATTATATAGAATATATATTTTGATTGGTTCCTTTGAGGTTATATCATGCTGTATCATATAATGAGCCAATCAGATACTGTAAGAAAGGTGTTAGACCTCAGGGGGTTAACCCTCTGAGGTCTACCACCTTTCTTACAATACCTCTGATTGGTTACTTAGATGTTATAGCATGATATATCATGTAATAAGCCAATCAAAATAGACATACCATGTCTCTGATTAGCCAAATACTTAATATAACCCAATGTATAGCTATTAATATTGGCTGGTAGATGTCAGTGGTTTAAAGACCTATTTTTGGCTGGATGCACTATTCAGTATAAAATAGGAACACCCATTCAAAGATGGTGCAAGAAAATTTCTTTACAAAAGAGAAGGGTTGGGGTTAGAAATACCACAATGAAGTTCAAGGTTGAGTTGGTGAATTTTTATAGCCCACAATGGCTTAAAATGGGACTTTTATTTGAAAAAAGGGAAACGTGTTAGATGTGAGGTAGAGCTGGGAGTTATCGTGTAATGTACAGATCAGTATTTTCGTTTGTGTGCCCGTGTACACATTGATAATATTAAGACATCTGCTGGAATTGGGTTGTTAACGGCCGACTCAAAGATTTTAAAATATATTTTTTTGTTATTCAAAATAGTCCACTAGAACTAAAGATAGTCACCTAAAACGCTTAATTTAAAAGTTAGAGAGGAATCTTATCTTGCATTTTCATGCAGTAAACATTATGAACAGAATACTGCTTAAAACAAAAATTCCAGATCTGGAATTTTGTAACAAAGTTTGATTTTTTATATGAAGCACTTTGATTTGAATTTAGTTATTTCGCCCAGTGATAAGTATGTAGACAAGAATTATGTTATATGCAAAAAACACTATTTGTTTGAAAATTGAGGGTGCCCTCCTTGGAAAATCTGGGTCGGCCTTTAAAGGGTTATTTACCTCAAGTGACAAAAGGAAGCTATGGCATATTGACATATTTTGCATGCACATAATAATTATATACACAGTATACCATACCAAGTTCAAGTATGTTCAAGTAGTTCAGGTAATAAGTATTTAAGTTACTTCATCTAATCCATTAAAGGGATAATCAGCGATAATGTGAGAGAATAAAAAAATGCATTTGGAAATGCATTTTTTAGCTTATAAATCAAAGATAACTATGTACAATTCCATATAACTACTTTAATGTAAGAACAAAAACACCAATAGTGAAAAATTAAGTATTAGACGAAATTTGTCATACCGTCTCCCGCAAGTAGACATACAGCGATGACGATTCAAATTCTACACTAAACAGCTGATTGTGGTTTACATCAGTACAGAATAAACAACGATCAATAATACTTGTGTTTGAGGTCAAACTGTACAGGTTATGTTGCACAATATCACACTAATAAATCTGGGATACTCGCACAGAAAGGCTTTTTTTTGATCTCAAGTCAGAATTTTGATACGCACGTATAGAATTACAGAATCGGATAAAAAGTACTGCCTTGTCTTTAATACGTGGATTTCAAGCCAACCACTTACAGGTTATATTAGCACATCTATGCCAGTAACAAAAATACCAAAGTACAAATTTTGATGATTTTTTCGATGTTTCGGATCAGCAAATTGCTGCTTGTCCCTTTTAAATCAACTTTCATTTGACTAAATATGACCCAATCATTTATACCAAGAATCCTTGGCCAGCTGATGATGAAATCATCGAAAAGGAGCTATTCAGATCTGACTTTTATTATGGCATCCACCTCTAGGAATTAGTTGTCTGCCATCGGGGACCCTTAAGCAAGGGGGAAAATTCCAATCAATATCTTTTTCTGAACCTGTGAGAGAAAAGTGAAGCAGAGATTGTATTTTTCTCGTTTTAATACGTGTAAGGCAAGTAATGCGGCTATGACATGTAAACATTGATCTGGGCCTTTTGGATTGATGAAAAAAATAGAGTAATCAGTTGTGGAAAATGGGGTATTTATTATAATTTTATCAGTTTGGAGAAGTGTAATTTTGGCATGTACAGGCTTTTGAACTATGTCCTTGGTAGATGAGAATATTGTAGCTCACTGAGTGTATGGAGGATTAAAGGCACTGTCAGTGATTTTTGCATGTCTGTAACAGGTACAGGTATCCTAACATACCTTGCAAATGAGAAGACCAGAAGCAACCTAATAAGTACAAAATCGGAGATTTTAATCATTGCTGTGTCCATACAGACACTTAGTACAACACATATTTCAATGTAAATTCATATCATTAAACACTGCCATTTTCTTTTCTGTCAATTATTTAGTTGTAAAAATTATGAGGATTCTAGAGATATATCCTTCACTTTTAAAGACACTATCAGTGATTCGCCCAAAAGAGTCAAAATACCGTATTGTTCCTAATAAATGCCCCGGGGGCGGTGCATTTTTCAAAAGGGAGGGCGTTTATTACAATCAAAAATGGAAAGTAAAAATATCCCGCAAAATCACCTTACACATGCTTATTTTCGCTGATTACCAATAATACAAACCAACGAGCAGGCGGGCGCTGTTTTCACACCTACCGAGGTCAAAGATTCAATACAAATTAAACTATTACAACTGTGCCAACAGCGATTATGATACAGATTACGACAGTCCCGGCCATTAAATCATGTGATTTAGGTAAGCTTAACTCATTTTCTTGAATTGTTTTATCCAAAAATCGTAGGGGGCGTTTATTAGAGCAGGGGCGTTTATTAGGAACAACACGGTATTTTAAATTTGCATGAATAGCTTTAAAAGTGAAAAGATAAGTCGGTAGTATTCTCATAAGTTACTTTATCCAAGCGAAAATTTGATAGAAAAGGAAGAAAACAGCAGTGTCCAAAGATATGAATCTCCATTCAATTACGTGTTGTAGTAAGTGTTCGTACGGACAGTAATGACTAAAATATCCGATTTTGTCCTTATTAGGTTGCTTTTTGGTTCTGTAACTTATGGTGTATGTTAGGGCACCTAAACTTGTTACAAACATGCAAAAATCTGATTTTTGATGATTTTTTTTATTTTCTGGTTGAGCAAATCACTGATAGTGCCTTTAAGCTATTGCTGCAAATTTCAAATATTTTCACTCATTCGGGTGAATCACTGATAGTGTCTTTAACTGAATCACAAATTTATTGCCACAGTTGTTGCACATTTGTGAAAAATACCTTGCTGCAAATTAAAGTTGTTTTGTGACTTGATCATAAAGCTAAATAAAGGCAATGAAAACGCCAAGTGTCAGTGCGTCGTCACCGTGGTTGCGATGTGACCCCGTTAGAACGGATATGGCTGGGGGTGATGTACGGCCACTGACACTATCTAGGGTAGCGGGTATATTGCCTACTTGTTCAGTTGAAAGGTAGTTCAGTTATGATTGCATGGAAATTGCTGTAGCATAGATAGGAGTTGACTGCTAAAGCAAATAAAGATGGTGAAATGAAAGTGAGAATGCGAAGTCGGTGTTGGTGGACTGAGACCATGGTGAATGAATAGGACTGCCGGTAATATATACGGCCACTGACACTGGCAAGATATTTATCGTGTTTATGTATGCGTCTACCAAAAAATCTGTGTCAATTAGTCTAGTATAATTAATTTTCAAAGAATTTCTTTGGTATACAGCTAATTTAATATTTCTTAAAGTGACAGGAGGAGATTTTTTTTAGGATACAAATTTATCTCAAATTGCACTAAATCGGTTGTAGACCACCTACCGAGAATGTTTGGAAGGTTTATTGAACAAACAAGTACAAAAGAAAACCGCAGACCTTGTTTTGAGCTTGCCTGCTGTCGTAATCGTCCCCATAGAAAACTGTGCTTTGATTTGCACATCTTATTACATAAAGAAGGCATATTCGGCTTATTCACTTCAGGTGTGATTTAACACATTGGTAAGCATTCCAAATATGCAAAAAAAAAAAATGGGGGGCACTTCTTAATGGAAATGTCCTCACGTCTCTTTAAGAATACATACCCCATATGCAATGTAGGTTAATTGTTGACAGGGTGGGATATCATTGCATTAAATGGCCATCGTCGTGTGTACTCTCTTTTAAACTGAAAGAGTGAAAAAATCACTCTGAATTTCGAGTTATTTTAAATTAACTCTAATCGAGTGGCTTTTAGCTCTTAAAAGAGCGCGGATTGGGAAAGGGAAAATCGTGTTATACCTTCGGACACCTTCACTGCCGCTTAACAGAGCTCACTCTCTTACCGAGTGGCTCAAAATGCCACTCTTCTTCGGAGTAAGGCCCACTCTGAACTCTTATCGACCGGGGTTTAGCTCTAAAAGAGTGAGAAATGCTCACTCTTTTTCGGAGTGAACTAATAGCCAATCAGAAACGCCGCAAATCGCGTGATTATTTTTCGAACAACATGGCGGACGAGTTAAGTGAGACCGTCAGCAAACGATTGAACGAAGTTGAAATTAGTGAAGAAATCATAGATATCTTCACGGTGAGTATATGTATGTGTCGGTCATCCGTCATAGCATTACAGACAAGTGTGGAGAAGCATTAAATGTTATTTACTGTATTATCACTCGTAAATACGGTTGTCTGCGCCAGGCTCCCGCCAGGATAGGCGTACACATGTACGAAACGCACAATCATGCATGTCACGGGCATGCATGTGATACCTTGACCATACCCCGTCATGCAGCCACAATATGCATGTCTACTGAATCAGCCCATGATTACGCCACAATATTCATTCATGTCACGATGCTATGAATATGACCTACCACATAAAAATATAGGCCTATCACCAAAAAAACAAAATTCCTCAAGGAAACACAACTCTATAAGAGTGACTAGTTCACTCTAAAAAGGAGTTATCAGTTCACCTTTTCCTTTTATTTTGTTCACTTCCTTTATTTTGAGTGGATCTCACTCTAAAAGATGCGTCATTCATTTGGCTCTTTTTTGGAGGAGAGGTCACTCTTTGAGTGTTTTTCACTCTTTCGTTTAAGAGAGTATACATACGACTTGACCACAAAACCAGACGTGGATAATGAAAGGCAAGTGACAGTATGTTGACGTGTTTGTAGCAATGTGACCATGCTGAACGGAGATGGCTTGCGGTGATACACTGACACTAGGGTAGAAGGTGGATTGGCAAGGTGATATGTAGTATTAACTGTTCTGAAAATATTTAATGTAAACAATGGGTAGTTATGGTTAAATCTAGCTGCACCTGAAATGAACCAGAGGTCACTCATAAAGCATCTAATTCAACTATGAGCAATTGAATTAATTTGGTTCATGGGCATGTGCACATCTTCATAATCATAGAGTAATATTTAGATGTGGCAGCCATTACATGTATATCTATATGACCTTGTATTTGCTTGATGATATAGACTTCCAGATAGAGTAAATTTTTAAGAAGGGTAAATTTTTACTCTTAAAATTAGTGTAGTCGTCCATGCTACTGCATGCATGTCTAAGGCCATGAAGCAACTTATCCTGACACATCTCTATCTCTGCGCTCATTGCCGAGTGTTTCTAGATGTTTGCTGTTGCAAAGAAACAATCATGAAATGAAATATAATGCAGCACAATTTGTTGTCTCGCATTTCATGAGCGTTGCCGATGGCCATGTAATATTGCATACATGACTGTATATGGGCTGGAGCTTGTAGAGCTGAGATATCAAAAGCCAGTTGCATTCGTTTCCATTACATATTGTGGTGGCTCGCTCAGGTTGCTAGTCACTGAATGACTATGAGCAGGCTGCATCATATCAAGCTGCCTTGTATGTGTGTCATTACATGCTTACTTGTTGTGTCGTCTGCAAGAGGGCACATAGAGATTGCTTTGGTAGTGTGTCCACGTGTGTATCTGTCTGTGTGTCTGTGGTCAAAATGTTAACCCTAAACATAATTGCCCACTCTTTCCACATGTGTGTACACATTTGCATGATAATTGCATACATTAGACTTTCAGGCGCGGATCCAGGGAGGGGGCGCGCGCCTCCCGGTAATTCTGCAAAATCTTGCAAAACCAGCCCATTTTGGACAAGTTTCAGCCTTCAGCCCCTCGGTGATTTTGACGTTTTTTCAAATCCTGGATCCGCCCCTGACTTTGGTTAGTGACCCATATGTTGGTGACTTCATGTGACCTTGCTGAACTCATGTGACCTTAAGCCCCATTCACAAACTGCGATGGCAGACAACGCATGCATTCGGTGAATGCCGTGTTTTATTACTATTGTAATAATAATAATAATCTACTTTTTGAGCTTGTGATTCTTAGGAAGGCCTATTTCCATGATGATGCTTAGTTTTAAAATTAGTGGTATGCCATCATGTAAGTAATGGTGGCCCTTTTGAGGGGTAATATGGGATGGACTAGAATTGATTAACAACTTCAAAGTGTTATAAGAAATCAGGAATTCCTGTATGTATGTATGGTTTCAACTTCAGATACTTTAGGTTTGGGGAGAGAATTTTTTCAAAATTGTATGAAATCTGAATTTATCACTGAAATATTGGCCTTAAGTATAGAAAAGGGTCCTTTTTGTGTCTTCTGCAAGAATTGCAGAAGGCACATAAGGATTACTCTGGTCGTATGTCTGTGTGGTGATCTGTGGTTCAAAATGTAACTCTTAATATATTGCATACCATATGAGTTCCGTAAGGGCTACGATGATGTATCTTGGTGGAAAGGAGGGGGCGGGGTGACATGTTGGTGACCTCATGTGACCTTGGTGACCTCATGTGACCTTTAGCTGGTCAAAATGTTAACCCAAAATATATTGCATGCCGTGTGAATTCTGTAAGGGCTACTATGATGTAACTTGGTGGAAAGGAGGGGTTTGGTGACATGTTGGTGACCTCATGTGACCTTGGTGACCTCATGTGACCTTTGGCCCCCATTCACAAACCACGATGGCAGACGACACTCACGGTCCGGGGACTGCGATGTATTTTTCTTCACTTAGAATAGTGTCAATTAAATTCTCCTTGGCCCAATCCAAACTGTCAAAAATGTTGTATTGATAGATAGAAGTTAGAAAATTACACAGTTATGATCAGGCAAAATATTTGTTCATTGGTGCTAATGCAGTCATGAAAGGAATCCTGGCCATGTTATGAATAAACACCTGTTGCTTTAACCCCAAAGGTCTACTACCTGATTGGCCCTTGCTTTAAGTAATGTCAATTTTATGTTTCAAAAGTTCTGTTCGTCTCACCAGAGTTGCCTTGAAAAATAAAGGCTGTTTCAATCATTTTGGCTGCACCCAGTTTGGGAAATTAAGCCTTTTTTAAACAAAATTGAGTTAATTTATGCAAAAATAGAAAATACATAAGGTTTTATTGTAGATGGTTTATTTTACTTGTTTTACCTGTAACATGGACAGGACAACATCAATTGTTAATGTGTGCAAAACCAAGTCTGTGCATGTTACAAGTAAAAAAACAACAAATTTCATTCAATTAGAAACAACTCAGTCATGTGGGACCCAAATTCAATGGGGCTTGCTGTTTGAAAAACAATACTTTTTAAATATGTATAAATAATATGCAAAGCAATATGAAAGTGGGGGCGCTTTTAGAGCAATTTTTTGTGTGGACACACTGTATCTACTGGAACAAAATCAAAGTGCAAGGTGAAGTACTCCTTAAATGTGGAGCATGCGGGAGCTATGTGCAGTTACAGCTTTTTTGCAATCACCAGATGAACTGTAATATCACGCAAGCTGGTGTCGCCACTCACCGCATCTGTTTATCCTATTTCTTGAGTATTTCTCCTCGTGTGACAGCCCAGAACATAACGTGCTGTCAGAACCCAACGTGAGATGTGCCTTCACGGGAAGTAAAACAAATGCGGATTAAATGTCGGGCTAGGATCAATGCTGTTATTCAATGTGAGCTGTGTATATCAGCCGTGCAGCAAAACAAGCACTTGTAAAAAGGAATTTTATCCTATTAGTGTGTATGAGCCAGGTTTAGTTCTATAAGGGAGGTTTTCTGCTGAAATGTAAAAAATGGCCTGATCAGGGTTTGCCTAAAGAAAGGTTAGTTGTTCAAGTTTGAAAACGGTATGCTCATATCCTGCCGACCTTTTACTTGGAAGAAAAGAGAGATGAGGTGAATCGTACAGTTGCATCTCGTCTTTTTGAATAGTTATGCACACCTCAACATGATACTAGAAGTTCTCATTTTTTATCAAAATAAAACCCAAGTACACTTCCTGTGTGAAAGTCGTCTAAAGGCCAAGAAGTAGAGGGTTTGAAATTTAAATTATTTCTCCAGGTAGACAGGGATGGATATTCATCCTTGTCGACCTGGAGATCTAAGTAATTTAAATTTTGAACAAATATAAAATATTGTATATGTAAAATATACCATTCTGATGCTATGCGTTAGGAAAGGGACACCTTTTGAAGTAACAACTACTGGACGACTACTGCCGGTCAGATATTTACCCCTCAAGAGGTAGCCAAAAACAGAGAGAGAGAGAGAGATCCATTGCTGCTAACTGTTGGAAATTTACAAAAAACACCTGAACCTAAACTTTCTGAACAAACCACATGCCTGACGATGTTTTTAGATATCTAAGGATATTCGAGGGTCATCTGGCGAAATCAACAAGAAAGTGCATTTTTCCGTGCCGTAAGTTTTAGTTGTAATGGGCTTGGGTGGTAAACATCTAAGCGTCCACCAGTGAGCTCGCTGATTCAAAATGGATGTCCGACCTCTAGCCTTTTGTTACTCTAACTCTGTGTTGATATGTAGCTTCCAAATATTTAAGTGCTAGCCCTCTTCAGCCCTATCACCACTCTTACCATGTTGCTGATTGGTCAGAATGGGACTTATACAATGTTTTGAGCCAATCAACAGGTTGTATTCACAGGGGTTAATCCTTGTCAAATGAAATTGAACTATCTGATTTGAAAGAAAGTCCAGTATAATCTATCGGGATGTTTGTACCACTAGGTAGCATTTTGTTTATGCATTTGTTATTCCATTGTCTGTTGTAATTTTGTTGTAGGTTTGTTCGACATAGTTTATTGCTAATGGAGGAAGAAAAAACACTTGGCTTGCTGTAATTGGATTAATTGACCTAATAAAAGCAATTAAATGTGCTAATGAGAGTATGTACATGTTTAATCTTAGGAACATGTGTGGCATAATAGAGTGCAGGACTTGTTAACCTAAGACCATAGAGATGTGTACTTGGCGGATTGCCACCTGGAGGAAAGGCAAAAAGATAATAACAGCAACAGCACTTTGAGGCTGTTAATGACAAAAGTGCTATATGAAAGCTGGTTTTAATTATTATTTCAGTAAATGGTGTTTCCAACTCGGCTACATGCATTGTGATCTTCAATAGGTAGCAATATGTATGAGATCATCTTCAGACTTCAGTAGATAGCATCATGTATCAAGCAACCTTCAGTAGATAGCATCATGTATCAAGCAACCTTCAGTAGAAAGCAATTATGTATCAAGTTATCTTCAGTAGAGAGCAAAGTCATATTCAGTAGATAACAAAGTTTATCAAGTCATCTTCAGTAGATAGCAACATGTATCATGTCATCTTCAGTAGATAGCAACATGTATCAAGTCATCTTCAGTAGATAGCAACATGTATCATGTCATCTTCAGTAGGTAGCAACACATCAATTCATCTTCAGTAGATAGCAACATGTATCAATTCATCTTCAGTAGATAGCAACATGTATCAAGTCATCTTTAGTAGATAGCAACATGGATTAATCATCAGACAAAACATGTTTTTAAGTTGTCTTCTATCCTTTGAAAATACATAATACATTGATGGCTATTTGGCCTGACATAGCAAGATTCATTAGTATGCTAATTTAGAATGCATGTCCCAAATCCTTTATATTGCTTGAAGATAATTGAAAGTGAAGTAAACCAAAGATACTGTGCCAAAGCCAAAATTTCAAAGCCGAGTTTTCTGTAGTGTAGTACATGTTGATTGTGAATGAAATTTTTTGTTTTTGATGAATTAACTCATTATGTGAAGTTTTAGCTGTCAGTGGAATAGGGACATGTGGCATTTTAAAACCAAAAGTTTAACTAACATACTCTACTCTATATTGGGGAATTGAATGAGTGGCTCTTGAAATGGTTCTTCAGGCGACGAGTCTCCTGAAGAAGCATTTCAAGAGCCTTTGACCAAAGACTGGGCATACTAGTATGTTTGATGGGAATGGCAGTCATTGCACTTAAGCTCTTGTTGCATTTACATGACGATTATGTCCACATGACGATGATTGTATCTAAACTCTAATCCAATATCATTCATTGCACAAAATATGGAGAAATCAGTGGCATGAACCATGTACTAACCTTGCTAACCTGGGGCCAATTTATTATTGCATTGGTTATTTGATTGTGCACCTGGGGTGATTAGCATTTTCTTCATTGCCAGGATCTAAATATGTTGATATTCCCTTTTGGCAATAACAGTTACTCAAACATGCATGAATAATCATATCTGATATTGTGATTAAGAGCTACCCATATCACATTCATTCTAGAATTATTTGAAATGTCTAAATTCAGTAACAAACACTTCTTGTGAAATACTATTGTTGTTGGCATATATTATCTTAAATTGTGTAAAAACTGCATTAGTCAACTTAAAGCAATAATAGCACATTTTTTTGAAGAGCGCCCCCAATTTTTCAAAAACTTTAAGATTTTTACACAGTTGTATTGGTAACTGGCTAGTAAACTATATCTGTGAATGGTTAAACTAAAAAATGTTTAAGTGTCGCAAACGAAGAAATTTTGTAATTAGAATAATTAATATCGGAGATCTCCGATAATAATTCAACGGCTGCTGGAAACAGCCTTCCAATATGAATTGCCAGGAAATAGTGTCTACGCTCATCCATTAGTTGTTTTATTGGTTCAGGCAAGTCAAGTTAGAGGTCATTTTCTTTGCGGTGGCACTATTTCATCATGGACGGACATGAACTTAAAATTTCCAGCTCTGCTGTTAAGTACAATCTGGGATCCCAATTCTAATTACAAAATTGCTTATTTTAAGATAAGTACGCATTTTTGAGCATTCCCATTCGCAGGTATAGTTTCCTAGACAATTATCACCAACATAACTATGCAAAAATATCAATTTTTTTTTAAATTGGGGGCACTCTTCCAAAAAATGTGCCGTTATTGCTTTAAGTCACTACTTTACAAATAGCTGGACTAATTTTAAGTAAAAAATTGTAATGAGATGTTCATGCTTTCACATGAAGAAGACAACAACAACAAAATCTCACCCACCTTTTAAGATAAACTCTAAAAATACTTATGCTTCAAAAGTAATTTGTTGATCACTGTACATGATGCTTAGCTAAGGCATAAAAAAAATTTTGTTTGGCGTAACCCGACCGACCCTAAAAAAACCTGCCGACTCAAAAGTTTTTATGCAATTAGCACAAAATAAAAAAAATATTCTGCCGACTGACCAATTATTTTCATCCACAATTTAAATTTTTTTTTTTACCAACACAAAGACGAAAAAATAACAAAACAAGAAAACAAAGCAAAACAAAAGATCTTCGCTATGTCATTGAAAAAGCTTTAAATAGTAGCATCTTGTATTCATTTTAGAGTAATACATTGAGAAGATCAAAAAAAAAAAAAATCTTGACCCGACACCGACCGACAGACCCTGATATTTTTTCTCCGTTATGCCAAACAAACATTTTTTTACCTTACCATGCTGCAGAGTACTGGCAAGCTTGTGATCCTTGGATAGTTGGCAAAGAGTATTAAATGCACAGCTTTGATTTTTTTTCCGTTTTAAGTTCCTTAACTACAGCTATCTCACAGATTTGGGAGGCCTGGAGTCGACTGCCATGTACGTCATGACAGCGACATGGCAGTTATTCAAATCATGTTTCTAATCAATGAGGTAAGATAATGTCAACCCATCTAAAACATGATACTCTACACATCTTATAAAATAGGGTAAGGACCACTTGGCACCTAGAACGTGGTGGGATCTCAACAGATGTTAACGCACTGCATAAGTGTCAATCGATGAGAGGCGGCAAAGTTCACCATTTTAACCCTAATATTCAAAATTAACAAAATTATGCATTGTAATTTATAAAAAAATATATCAATAAAATTACTTAAAATTGGGCCAGTAGTTCTTGGCATAGTGCTAGGTTATCTGATAACCTGAAACTTGATCAAGGTAGTCATCATGGCCTATGGAGTGCTGCAAGTATAATGCACAACTTTGTTATAATATTAATCTACCAACAGACAACACAGTACTTTCAATATCTATAATCAGACCTACTACTAGGCATGTTTTCATATCATCCTCAATATTCTCTTACCAAATATGTCACAAAATGAACATTATTTTGATTTGTTTTGACTTTGAAACCAAAAAATGTGTTATTTGGTGAGCGATACGTTGGCGGTTTGTTAAGCGTTAACACTGAACCTCCGTTTGACAATCCAGTGTGAATTACATTAGGCTCTCCAAGACACTGTTCTTTCACACAGACACGTTGTCTACATGCTGTTATGTTTTTGTACTACCATATAATTATGAGGAAAGCTATCTTATGAAACATGTGTAATGAATTAAACATAACCACACTCATCTATGCTTTTCAGAAAATGACATTATCTTAGGCCCTAATTGCCTAATCGCCTAATCAAGCAGATGGTTGGAAATTCAGCATGATTCTGACTTTGCTAATTCACGGATGGGTGGTTTTGTGATTTTTGTACGGTAGCAAATTAACAGTAAAAATGATTTCCGGTAAAAATATTTTGCCAGTGGGCAAGAAGCAATTTTAGTTGCAATTAATTTCGACAAATTTAATCAATATTCCTCAGAAGATTCTTGTAAAGGAAGGAATAATTGTGATTAATTTCCCACAAATTGAAGCCTTAAAAAGGGAAAAAGGAAATTATATTGCTTATGAATTTGAGTTGATTTATAATATTCTGTTTTTAATACCTTGTTTCACTGTGCTACACTTCATCCAATTTCGGCAATTTTGGCATGATAGGCAAACTTATAAGGAAAAGATCATTGAGATGAATATGTATATGTAAATAATGTTTTGAAAGTGAACAGATTATGATATCTGATAAGTATATTTCACAGAACATTGATCAGAGTGGTGCCATACACTTGTTTACCATTCCTCTTGTTTGCAACACAATTTTGCACTTATTCTTTAATTTTGTTATTACCCCCTGGCTTGAAAAGCAGTAGTATTTTGCAAGAGCACGCATGTCCATATATGTGTGTGTGTGTTCCAGTTTGGATAGGTTTTTGTTTTTCAGGTCTTCAAAAAGTTGAAGTCCGATTTAAACGAGACTTGGGGTTAAGGTGCGGTAGTGGTTCCTTCACTATGGGGATTATTTCAAAGGTCATAGGCCAAGGTCAAAGGTCATCTGAGGTCATGTTTGTTGTATGTGTAGTATGTGTGTTCCACTCAGTTTGGTTAGGTTTTCAGGTCTCTTTGAAAAGTTGGAAGTACGAATTTAAACCAGGTTTGGGGTTAAGGTGCAATAGGGGTTTCCTTAATATGTGGCTGATGCACAGGTCGTGGACCAAGGTTTAAAAGGTCACCTGAGGTCTGTTCTAGACTGCCTCTGGCCAGGGGGATGATGCAAGTGTACTGCAGTATTTTTCAGATTTTATCACCATGTTGTTATCTTGATACATCGGATATATTATTTTCATGAAAGGTACCATCAGCGGGACATGTGCCACTAAAGTGAAACGTTAAAACATTTTACATAAAAAATTTTTTTTACTTTTTTTAAAATAAAGGTTTGTTTTGATGGAAAAAAATTAAAGCAGAAAAAATAATACTTACTACTATGAAATCACCAATAACATGGAAGATATATGAATCCTTTCAAGCTTGTTTCCCAGGTAAGGTTATATTTGAATCATATAATTTAAAAATATTTTTTTTATTTTTTTTATATTTTTCCAGTTTAAACATTTACATACCACCCAAAACTATTCAACTCAGGGCGCACTATTTTCGAAATAAGCCACACAATGCTGGGACCTGTAGCTGTGGCTGGAAATAGGTCGCTGAATCCCAATTTCCAGAGATGTTAAGCTAAATTGGATGTAATTGAATAGCAGTTGACTTTAGAAATTTACGGTGCTGTCAAAAACCTGTTTAAAGGCTGAGGCTGATTTTTGGGCAGTAAAGAAAAGGGACCAAAATTGGGCAATTTTGTGAAAACTACACCATTTATTTCATTATTTTTTCAAGTAGTTAATTGATGAGTTATAAGATTGTTTTAAATGGTAATGAAATATCAAAAAAATCCATACATTTTTATTTTCTTGTGTCATCAAAAACAAAGATCAGGTGGTCGCAGAGCAACACTTGTTGAGTATTTCTAGAAATACGGAGTATCCACTTTTCATAATTTTTCCTAGAAGAAACTACAACTCCCTGTGGAATGAATAATATGTCATATGAAAGGAATCAATTTAGAACATTCTACATGTTAGATGTGGCAGATTGCGTGTTTTTATTTGAAATAATCGGTGTTTTTTATTTTTCCCTAAATTATTTGCCCTAAAATAATTTTTTTTTTCTAAAGAATTAAGCACTTGATTAAAAAAGCCAACGTGAGATTTTAGGTATTTTGTTTATACCACAACACACATCCCTAAGTTTCAGCTTAAACACCTTCATTTAGGCTGGGAAAAATTATTTATTGTAAAAATTAGGGATTTTTAAAAAAATAAAAAACAACATAAAAAACAACCAACTAAAACAAATCAAGCAGTCTTGAACTGCAAAAAAATGTGGAGGAGAGTTTAATCTGTACCATAGTCAAGTTTGGACTAAATTATCCAGGGGTTTGATTTAATTTGTCATTTTTTTCTGTGACCATTTTATCCGATCCGACCTTTAAATGAGGCACATAGGCCGAAAATTGAGGTTCAGTTTGGTGTAGATTCCCGACTCTATCTTGCATATGTGCTTGTTGCAACAAGGGGTTCCACTATGTTCAGATGCTTTTACCCTTTTTATCTTTTATCTAAATGTAACAATTCACACACAAAAAAATCTGGGTGGAATTTGAGTAGTTTCCAGATGAGACAAAATTTTACCATTTTTGTTTTAAATATGTTTAGAATATTTTAAAATTTGAGAGGAAACAGTAATGTTTCTTTGTAAAAAATTAATGAAATAGGATAGTTTAGAAATTGCCTCCTTATGAATATGTGATCTACAATAGGGTACTAAATCTATCGAAAATTAAATTGCCTCAGTACCAATTACAACTTGTGTATTAGTTTGATAAATATGTCCCTCCAAGTTTAAAATTAGCAATCAAAATATGTAATTTTTTGGCATAAGGAAAAGGTGATTTAGCTGAAAATTACATTTCCTTTGACATATTTCCTTCTGGAGTGTCTTGTCACAAAACTTTCACTTAAAAAGGTAAAATGGCCCCAAAATTACATTTTGATACTTGAGGAAAGAATGAATTCGGCAGCCTCCAAAAACAGAAAGGAAGAAAATTCGGCAGCCTCAACAGAATAAACTGTGTATCGTTGGATAGTGGTGGCAGAATACTGTATTCATCACACTTTAAATTTCACATTATGAAATCATGAACATTTGGACACTTTCTCATGAACATACCATATATCAATTAATTGACAAGTTCTTAAGTGCCACCTTAGCGGTAGATCTACCTGAAATTTTCCAAAATTTTGCCTTTAAGTACCTTTGGGAAAATCGACAGGAAATGGGAAACTGTGTTATTAAATCAGGAATCTAGATTATGTGTGTAACAAAGGAACTCCCCTGCTAAAGAAAGAAAACATGAATGGCACCAATTATCATATGCAATTCAGAATTTTAAATCCACCATTCACCCAATCATTACTTGTATTACGATCAATTGCGAATATGGGTTTTAAACAATTCAACATCCTCAGAAGTTTTTATTTTGTTACTGATTTAATTGCTTTAAGTGACAGGATTGACATACCGGAAACCCCAAGAGACGGATAAAAGAAGACATAGACAATGTATTTTGGTTTCTTCGTGAACTTAGTTGAAAAGGAAATCAGGAAATACAGAAGACTTTTGTTATTTCAGTGGGGAGTATATATGTGATGGGGGGGATTTGTTTGAAACATGCTCACGATTCAATTAAAAACAGTTTTTTGTATTTTTGAAATTGTTGTCTGTGTTGTTATCAAATGTTAAAAATTGCAGGGTATTACTCAGAATATTTTATTAATCTTTTGACTTTTTAGATAGTTAAAAAACATGTAATTGGTTTGGTCGGGTTTGCTTCATTTTCAAATGTTCAAACAAATGAGAATGTAGCCATTGTGAGAATGTCCAGTGTGCCTTTAATTGTTTTGCTTAGCCCTGTCAACACGTAAACCTTGCCCTAGATTGTTAAAAGGTTCGTACCTTTTTGACCCGACATATTATTGAAAATTCTGTATTTTTATTGAATATATTCCATATTTTCCCCTTAAAAAAAATTGAATTTTTTCTGAAAGCTATATTGGAATTATTATATGCTAATTGTGTAATTAGAACCAACTTCACCCCAACCAAACATCTACACCTGATAGGACACATCTACATTTATATCTTCTATAACACACCATCATGGTACCCTCTAGAAAGACTTGCCCCAACCAGTACCACTCTATCGGTATTGAACCTGGTGCGCATCTCCCACCTGGAGCTGACCTCTCATGGGCTGAAAAATGGGGGCGTTGCCTCAATAGATTGAGAACAGCAGAACTGGGCCGTCTAAGGGTTTCCTTGCAGAATGGGGCTATCTGGAAGCAACCAGGATACTACTGTGTTGTGGCACAGCACCACAGACAATGGAACACCTCTTGGTCTGCCCCCTTCCTGGAGCAACAATGCACAAACATGGACCTTTGCGGAATTCAGTGGGAGCAGCCAGACGTTGTACCCATCTCTGCTGGCTGGATCATATTTGAGAACCACAAGTGGTTTGGACACGATAGAAGAAATGTCATTCTATCAAAACTTAATAAGTTAAAGTTCTGATTATTTTTTACGACCTAAAAGTGTCTGTAAATGTTGCTGCCAGACATTCATATTCTGAATAACCAAAGATTGTAATTTTTGATTACTCTTTTAAAAATTAAAAAATATATTTACTTAATGCACGCCCAAAGTTGCGTTTTTGTGGCCTAGAAATCATTCCTGCCACCAATATTTCACCAACTCCATCATTTTCTTAAATCGTATATGTTTAATCCTCAATAAAAGTAGTTGTGTTTTGTTGACCAGGGGAGGTGTACTAAAACAGTAGAACCTTTTTATCCCCCTGGCTTGAAAAGCAGAGGTGGGATATTGTGGGGATGTTGCGAGGGTGTGCATGTCTATATGTACGGTATGTGTAGGTGTGTATGTGCTGTGTGTTTTGGTAGGTTTTGGTTAGGTTTTTTTCGTTTTTTGTGTCTTCCTTCGAAAAGTTGAAGTCTGATTTAAACTAGACTTGGGGTTAATGTACATAGTGGTTCCTTCATATGTGTGGATGATGTTTTCTAAGGTCATGGACCAAGTCAAAGGTCATCTGAGGTCAATTCCAGACTTCTAACTTTAGACCCTGGATTTAAACCAGGTTAGTCCTGTATGATGGATCTTTTTTTTTTTCCTTTTAAATATTCTAAAAATGTTCTGTAAAGGGTGAAACATTCCCCAATGGATGGGACCAGAACAGCCAGAATTTTAAACCTTACAATACATTTAACTTTCACAGTATTTGAAAGGAACAAGGGTGTCACTCCTGTAGGAAACCTGTGGTTTAAAACCCAGGTCTAAGTTAGACTCCCTTTCAGAATCCAGCCTTAGAGTTTGATCATAGCTCTCATGTCTTCTCAATGGATGTGGTCAAATTGTTTTTTACTTTTTCTTTCAGGGTGCTTTGTGTTAGTTGTGTGTGCTGATGACAGTCTGCACTTATGGAACCTGAGACAAAAAGGACCCCTGGCAAACTACATTCTCTCAATTCACAGAGAAGGTAAAACGTTGCAAGAATTTGCTTATGGTTTTGTCCTAAAAATGTGCATATTTGCCATAATATTCCAGTAGTAGAGGTTTAGTTGCCATATGCATTATGCATACTTGTATGTGAAACTTTCATTCTTTGTTCAATTGATCTATGAAGAAAAGAATTACACATTCTATGTACAAATACGCACCATGCACGTTGCATCTAAACCATGTGCATTTATACCTGCTCTAAACATTCAATTGCACAATTCTACATGGGCGGATTCTTACTTGCGTGGTAGCCTATATGGCAGCTTGTGTCTACCGCAGCAGCTAGTGCACAGAACACATTGGGCAGCTAGTTGTGATGCAGTAGCTGCAAGATAGGGCTTCAAAGTACACAGTAAATAAGGTATGTAGTGTCTACTCTACAGTACCTACCCCAATGGCTACCCTATAGTTGCCCACTTGGTAGAGAGAAGGTGGATATGGTGTAGACAGTACTGGAGTAGACACGCAGCTACCACTAAGCTATCTCGCAGTTACTACGCTGCCATTGTGATAGTGGACAGAATGAGGGTGCTATACACATGTTCTCTGTTTAACATTTTTTGGTCATTTTTGAGGAAAGTCATTATGAAATTCAAATCGGGCATAAAAAAAACTCATATTCCTGCACCTTTAACAAAAATAATAATAATTGCAGCATTTATATAGCGCCTTTCACGTGTATCAAAGCGCTTTACAATTATTACCGCTACCTTTGGAATACGTCAGCTGCCATACATACCCAAGGCATACTCATACCTTTGGGCGGCGCTCAATGGACAATATCCCTAGCAGCTCCCCATTTAGCACCTGGGTGGAGAGAGGCAATCGAGATAAAGTGTCTTGCCCAAGGACACAACACGTTGGCAACAGTGGGACTCGAACCCACCACCTTCGGATCACGAGCCGAATGCTCTATCCGCTGGACCACACGCGCTCTTAAAAAATACAAATATATGCAAAAAATATCTAAAAATCAAAATTGGCCATGAGAAATACTGCGCGCGCTGAGAGCCAGTGTAACCCAGACATTGTCTTTTGAGGCGCGCGCGCGCAATCGCGCGCAGTCGCGCATCTAAAATGCTTTGAGTCCGAGCGATTTTTCGCGCATCTTGTTAAAAGCCGGCTGCGAGTTTTCTACCTTCGTATTTGAGCTTGCAACCCAGCAAAATATTTCCTTTGGCAATATTAAATGATAATGATCCCAGAACACTAACTATCTTTACCAGTTACACCGCAATTTTCAGATGTGTGAACGGCCTGGTAAATCGGTGTCGAGAGTAAAAATCTGCGGATATTAACTCCACCAATGTATCGGAACTCCAATGGATATACCGCATGGACGGTGTACGAAAAATGAACATGGACTATGTTAATAATGCATGAAATAACGTCGTAAATTAAAGCCTTCTCACTGTTAATCGCACGTGGTTTTAGGTGGTTTTGTTTTGATTGAGCGAGTGTTTTATGTTTTACTATGCCTCCCTCGGGCGAAATAAGTTGAGGTTAAAAAAAAAAAGTCCTTACAAACATACGGAGTAGAATTTAGAATTTTCGACATCAAGAAGAAACACTAGGCGGTACCACCTCGTGTCAATTGATTTTGTAAACTATGCACGAATAGTTCAAAGAAATCCGGGAAAGAAATGAAAGTTGCCGGGGAAAGGTGGCGCCCGAATGCCACCCAGATTCAAGTAAGAAAACAACTTGACAGTGACACAACGTTGTACTATACATTATCAAACATCGTGAATCGCCATTATTAATAAAAACGTGAGCTACTCCCAATTAGTAAGATAATTCTGGCTAAATATGACTGACGGTTGATGACTTAGGTTCACCTTTGTTACTGATATGTTGACTGTTTCGTGCATCCCAGTTTACTACTCTCCCTAGTTAGAACTTGAGATTTCCCTTCAAAATTAAAAAAAAAAAAAAAAAAAACTTTCCACTCATGTTCAAGGTTCAAAGCCTGGGTGATTAATTCCTTTCAAATGATAACACTTGATAAACATCTACATCATGGTAATTTTGATTAAATCTTGAGTGATAGTCTAAGTAGGTAACTTTACTTGTTACTAACTTTTAATTGCAGTAATACAATGCTTATGCTCAACACCTGAATTGAAAATTGTCCTGAGCCGTAACTGCTTCTGGTCCCAACTTCAGTTGTGAGATTCAGCCGGTCTGCTTGTCTGTGGCTGCTCTATTCTGCTCTAAGCTTTTGTAAAAGCTTGTCTCCAGACCCAAGAGTTGGGCGCTTTTTAAAAAGCGCTCTGCGAGCTCACCTCAAGGATCCAAGATGAGCTTTTTAATGCTCCTCTGAAAATTTCAAAAGACTGTCTGTGTAACCACATGGCACTCCACTGCATAAGAGTGCACACACCCCATCATCGCAAGATCGTAAAACTAGGTTGATGTTTAGAACCCGTAGGTAGAGTTTATAAGTTACGCTGCTTGCCTATTCCTAATAGGTGTTTGCTTCTTTGGTTTATGTATTCGAATTCTCGTGGGTCCCTTGTAACATAAGCAATCACATAATTGGTGTGCTAGATATGCAATTTCACACTTAGATGTTGTTAATATTTACAACTGGAATTATTCAGAGGGGGACTATTGGTGTAGTGTTTGTACAGACAGGGCCTGACTACATCTCCACCATACATTTGTGCAGTGGTTTATCAATATTTTTGCACACTTGGGGT
Source organism: Ophioderma brevispina (assembly GCA_023653785.1). Classification (NCBI taxonomy): domain Eukaryota; kingdom Metazoa; phylum Echinodermata; class Ophiuroidea; order Amphilepidida; family Ophiodermatidae; genus Ophioderma; species Ophioderma brevispina. The sequence goes on along the minus strand of JAMKCH010002092.1, from coordinate 15,218 downwards.
TTTTAACTTAGTGTTGCAAAGCACAACTCAAGCTGCAAAATACCCTCTTTGGTTGTTTTGTTCACTGTTGTTTCTTAGTTTTTCTGTTATTTCCTGTTTTTTTGGACAACCCTGTGGCAGCAGCCTAATCAGACTCTCTCACTTGGGGGCCACTAACCAAATCTGTTGTATGCCCAACTAGCCCTATACGCACTGGGATATATTGCTTTGAAAAGGGAAGTTTTCTTGGAACTAGACACCAGAGGCAATTTTACCATTCTCATTCAAAACAGATGAAATTACAAAAAATGGTTTTAAAATGATTTCAGGTTGACTTAAAGAAAATTGTGTTTTGTGGACAAGCATCATACTGAGGTTTTATTTTTTTTATGGTCAAGAGGGTCAATCAGGGGTAATTGTCTTAAAGGTACTTGTTCCAAACTGCTTTGTGTTCTCTACTTGATATGAGAGCTTGGCTCTTGCATATTGGAAGGCCCTATTCACTACTAATATTGATGGTTAACCATTAAAATGGCAGTTTTTTGGTCTATCTGAAAGACACAGGGCAGATAAGCCATGGCAAAAACCTCGCTACAGTAAATTCTGATTTTCGGAGAACAATGGACTGTACTGTAAACCCAGGCATGCTATCTGTGGCGCCCAGTTGTTAGCGTAATCTCCTTGATTACAGCTGTATGCCCGACATAAAAAAAGAAAAAGAAAAAAAACCAATGGATTTGGAATCTGAATTTTCTGGATGACAAGGGGAAAAATACGGCCTTTCATATCAAAATTGAAACTACTGCTTGGTAAATCGGGGGCCCAAAGATAATAGGAACAAGCACTTTTAGTGTTAGCATTTTTTACCGCATATGTGGCAGCCTATTGGGTTCTTTTTGTGTGCCTTCATGTTAAGCCTATCACAGTGATTTGAAAATTCTTTTAAATTTGCAGGAATAGCTTCAACTTGAAGGATAAGTCTTAGAATTCTCATACTTACCATTTCATCTGTACAATGACAGAAATGAAACGGCAGTGTTCCCCAAGATAACTATTCTCCATACAATTACGTGTTGTAGTAAGTTTCCGTTCGACAATATGGCTAAAACTCCCCCGAAAAAAAAATCCTGTCCTTATTAGGTATGCTTCTGGTCTTATCATTTTTGCAGGGTAACTTTTTAGGATACCTGTTAACATTGTTACATATATGCCAAACCCCCCCCCCTGATTTTTTTATGGATTTTTTGTCGATTTGCTGATTTAGCAAATCACTGATCGTGTCTTTAAAGTTTTTGGCACCAACCATGTGGAACTCAGTAACCATGTTTCCTGGGGAATTTTGCTATTTGGAGGGAATTTTTGCCCTGCATTTAAAGAAATGTGTAAGTATTGGATGAGGAGTTTGTGCAAATCTTGAAAGTAATTCTGATTATGTTCCTTGGAATTTTGGATTTTTTCCAGCCCTGTAAATGTATCCTACAGGCTCCCTATTAGAAAAAATGTGTTGCCATTTTTTCCTGTTGATGAGGAAGGGGGAAAAATTTTAAATTGCTCAAATGGTTTTAAAACACCTGAAAAGTTCTTCTTCTGATCATAAGGCCCCCAAAAAGACCTTATTTACACCTGAAAAAATGATTAAAACATACTTATTGTTTTGTTTGTTTTTTCCAGAATAACCTTTTGTGACCTTCCATTCCAAAGCAAGTGGTTGTACATAGGCACGGAGAGAGGCAACGTACATGTGGTCAACATAGAATCCTTTGTCCTCTCGGGTTACGTCATCAATTGGAACAAAGCAATTGAACTGTAAGTGATCACAGTGCTAATACTTCATTTTGTTTCATCTTCAAGTTTGGTCATACTACACATACTGCCTAGGCTATATGTGACGTGGAATGACAAACTGAGCGGAAAGTTGCTTTGGGTCTGTTCCGTGACTGCATGGCCGCAGATTTCATGTCCATTGTTTGAGCCAGCTGGTGCAGTTGGAATGTACTAGAGTGAGAAACATCATTACAAATTTTCATCTCTTGCCAGTGCTGGAGGACTCGAGTCCGGACTCAGCAAGGACTCAGTCGGACACCAAGGACTCGTACTCGTACTCAGACACCAATGATTTGGACTCGAGAACAACAAGGACTCAGACTTGGACTTGGGGAGCAGCGAAGACTCGAGTCGACTCGAGTCCGGCAAAATTGTGCATTTTTTTTAGACGTTTTCACTTTCTGTTTTACCATAAGTCATTGGAAACTAAGTTTAGCAAGCAGATGTTTTCATTCCAAATTCTGCACCACTGGCCACTGATTGATGAGTGATGACATCGTGTATTGAACGAAATCAGGTCAATTAATGCGATACTCATTATCATCATAGTTCCCCTCCCATCCTCCGTTCCAAATAATAAAAAGATAGCGTATTCCAGCTAAATCTAACTGATCACACAGGGTCAATATTGAATATTCAATTATGGATAAATCAAATAACTTGCCGGGTTGGGTGGTTCCAATTTTTGGTACGTACACTGACACTCGCAATAATGCTCGAAGGATTGAAACAACACATAACATTGAGTGAATAGTTGCCAATTTCAAAGTTGGCGGAACTAAGCCCAAATGGACAGAGTGCACCGATCACCAACAAGATTAATGCAATTTAATGACTCGGAGTTACGTGTTTTGCTCTCTTTGGGTGACGGGATTGGGTTGAATATTCTTCATAGACGATATCATCAGCTACAGAAATGCGTTATGTCCGCAATTTTTTTTGGGCTAAATTATTGTTGTCAATGTAACTGAACAAAACAAAGCGTATAGTTATACACTGACAAGTTGTTCTTTAAAGTGTGCTTTTTAATACGATTCCAGCAATAAGCTATAACAACCCTGACTTGTTAGATTAATTGGTAAGAGCGCTGTGCTAGTAAATGGAGGTTGCGTTTTTAGTACGGCCAAAAGGCATTGTTTTTTTCCAATATCACATGCGATGGGCCCATCTCAGGGAAAGCCTGAATAATTTTCATCCTTGTCATACCCAGAGAACTAAGTATGTTTAAAATTGCAAGCTGTCTAACAGTAGTTAAAATTGCAAGTATCTAACCCCCAAGTTGCACATTAATTAAAAAACTGGATTTATGACAATTGTACATATCACAATAATTAGGGGTCCATCCTGGGATTATGAGTAATGCTTGTTTTGGCCCAAGGGCCGGCCGGCACAGGGTTTTTGTCGCGAAGTTTGCATGTGTTGTACCTTACATCCTCCAAAATCAGCTGCAAAGTCACTCTTTCATGTCACGTTTTCTTTGTCTCACACTTGAGAAAAACGCACGTCGATGTATCAAAGGGATGTTCCATACCGAATAGGGGTTTGTGTTGTTTTCGAAATGTGCACTAACCATGCAAATATTTGAAAGCGTTTGGGGTTTTATTTCAACACATATCCCAAAAAGTATATTTTTGATTAACCCTAATGCGGCCCAGACGCAATGCCGTGCAACGAAAACGTGTCGTGGGGATTGGTTACGGTCGGAAAATGTTCTCGTTGCATGTCGGCCGTCAACAACTCTTTTTGTTGCGCAAATGACACTCATTGCACTTCATTTGCATCGGCAGTCTACCGGAAAATGACGACGATGTTCCATGTGCATCTGGGCCGTATGTACGGAAAATGACGCAATTGTTCCTCGTTGCATCTGCGGCCGTCTCCCGGAAAATGAGCGATGTTCTCGTTGCACCTGAGGACGTCATTCCGTGAAAATGATGCGATGCTTTTCACTGCATTTGGACGGTTTGCCTGCAGAAGGCGGCAATGCTTTCATCAGGCGGTGACACTGTGTACAAAGCCCCAAGACAATTTCGATTTCGAGGTGATTAGCGCCACCATTTTCGATAAGCTACTTTTAATTATGCCTAAACGCATTCATGACGTAAACGGAGCATGACGTAGACGTAATAGCGCCACGCACGACAATGATGGAGCGTAATAGCGCCACCACGACTGAGAACTATAAGCTCAGATTTTATGCAAATCAGTGTGATGTACGCATCCATTATTTATTTCTTTATTTATTTATTTATTTAGGCATCCCTGTTCTCATTGCATTGCACGCGATGTTCCTCGTTGCATCTGGGACGTATTTCGGAAGGAAAATGGCGCGATGTTCCCGTTGTATATGGGCCGTCTTAGGGAAGGGAAAAGGGGAAAAAGGGAAAAATTGACGCGATGGGTTCCTAGTTGCATCTGGGCCGTCTGTCCGGGATAAAATTACGCGATGTTCTTCGTTGCATCTGGGCCGTTAACGATTGTACGCTACTTATGAAACGGAATATTTGTTTCTCGTTGCATCTTGGCCGTTTAAAAATAAAATAGATTGCACCTCGTTGGATTTGGGCCGTTGGTCGGCCAAAACGAACGGTCGGGTTAGGGTTATAATAGTCAAGTATATGGCTTTATTATTTATTTTTAGACAGTTCAATAGCCTTAGCAACCATGCTCATTGTACACACGTCTACCTATTTCAACATGCCTACCCCAAAAAGTGATCAGAAAAATTGATTTATTGAGGGCATTAAACGTTGTTTAGGACTGGGCTCTAACCAATCACAAATGCGGAAAATATCCTAATGATGTGTGAACATGCAGTTTGCATTGAGGACTCAAGGATCGGACAGGGACACGGAACCTGACTAGACACCAAGGACTGAGACTCTGATTCAGATACTAGGGACTCACAAGACTCAGACTCGGAGGGGGTGGACTTGACTACAGTACTGCCACTTGCACAACAACAGTGCATGCCGACTGCTGCCAGGTGGATCAAACAAAGAACACGCAGGGGGGGGTGGGGGGGGGGGGGGGGTGGCCTTTTATTAATTTGCGGAAAAGTCTAAGAAAACCGGGATCTCAAAAAAATTTGGGGGGCTTTTTTTTTCGTTGTTTCTCGTTTCATCATGTCAGGTCGCATAGTGAGCCCCAACAAAAGTTTTCAAGGGGGTGGGGGGGCTTTATTTTTCAAGAAGCAGAATAATGCTTGATGGGAAAGTATTCCAGAAAGATCCACACATAACCTTGCCCAATCACTATAAGGCCAAAGGTCATCTGGGGGTTCATTTGAGGTCATATTTAAGATGTTCTGTTGACCACCACAGAGAAATAGGAAGCATACCAAAAAAACAGTTTCGTGCGGCTCATTCATTTGAATGCTAGATGGTTAAAAGGTCACGGAAGTCGGGTGTCAAAAATTAAAGTGAAAGATGATTTGGAGATAGATGTTTTTGGAAACAAATTTTTCTAAATCGCACTGGATCAGGTTGTAGACCACCTATTGAGAATGTTTCAATTGTTTTTTAGACAAACAAGTAAGAAGAAGAAAACTGCCCAAACCTTTTGTTTTGACCTTGCCTGGTATCATAATCGTCCCTATAGAAAACACATACTTTTGCTTTTTCTGTCATGCATGGCAGAAAATTACTAAATTTTCATCATCTTATTAAATAAAGATGGTGTGTGTGAATATACATGGTAAGCATTCCAAATATGCCAAAAAAAAAAAAACTTGGCTAAGAGCTGATGTTTGGCTTCACTGTTGAATAGATGGAAGCACAACACGTGTGTCGTGAAGATTTGCAATGTAGATGGTTTTCTCATAAGTGGAGTTCATCCAAGCTTTGGAATGTCTCGCTCGACAACTGTGAAGTCTGCATCTTGTGCGCTAATTCCAAGGTTCCCTAGATTGGTTGTTGGATAGATGTTGAACAGGAGAGGTGCGAGCATTCTGCCTTGGGGTAGTCCTATTTTAGCTTACACCATCTGCTGTCTGGCTCCTAGTGACAACGACATGTTGCTTGCTCTGGTTACATCTGAGACTCTCTTGCATCTCCACGATTTGCTTAAGACCAAATCTGAAATTTGTGCAATCATTCCTCGAACAAAATGCAGCAGAATTTGAGGTTCCTAAAACTTCATTTAAAAATAGGTGTGTGAAAACTCATTGCAAGGGAGAACACTGTTAATAAGGGATAAATTTAGAACAGGGGTAAATTTTAAATCAAGTACGATTGTGTAAAAAAATGCACATCGAAGTATTGGTCATGTTATAAGGATTAAGAAAAGTAAACAGATTTCTACTTTAGTTAGGACATGTATAGACTGTAGATTCAAGGTCTGCTGTTGGGAAAAAAGTTACAGAATGCTAAAATTTATTGAACCTAATTCCAAAATGATTCCCCCCCCCACCATGTGATGAAACCGAAATATTATTATAACTATTTGGGTAAAAACTCTATGTGCAACTTTAAGGGCAAGACGTAGTCTTCCCCCATTGACGTTTAGACCGTAGTTACCTATGCCCCAAGTAAATTTTATAAGCAAATTACAGGGGTGTTTTGAACCCAATTCATAATACATTGCAGTGTGCCTATACTGATTGTGCAAAACAAATTGTCAGTAATTGAAATAAAGTGTTCAAGAAGTTTTAAGGAACACAAACCCGTCAGGTTTATAATAAAATTCTGCTGCTCTGGGGCTAAAATGAGTGTAAGGTCAGGTTTTATGTGTTAGAATAGGATTTTTGTGGATCACAGGACTTATGAGGACACGTTTCACGGGAGAGGGGGAAAGTAGTTTGGCCCTTTGTAGAAAACACATTTCCGTTATACTTTTTGTTTTGGCCACTTTTATCAGTTGTTTTTACCTTTTGAAAATAATGAAATTCATCAAAACCAAATCTGTCGAATTGAGGTCCATACAATAAGTAAGTTTTCAAGTTATGAGACTTTTGAGAGGTGAATATTACACTTTTTGGGGACACCAATTCTCCCAATTTCGTCCATCAAATGTAACATTCGCCTGCTGAGAAAAAACAGTATTGGTTTGATAAAAATTTATCTGAAAATCGGATAGTTTGAAAAAAACTGTCGTGATATGAATAAGTGACCTAAAAATACATAACAATCTATCAAAAAATCAATTCTCGCACAAAAAGTAGGTAAAAAAATCATCATATTTGTTGTAATGTTACTTGATGGACATATTGTGTCCATCAAAATAGTACCTTGTGTGGCAGTAAGGGAAAAAGGGGATTTTATTGGGTTAAAATACATTTCTTTGCCCAACATTTATTGGTGGGGAGTGTATCGTGGAATCAGAACTTTTCCAATAATTTAAAACTGGTAGTAAAAATGCCCCAAAAAACATCTGATACTTGAAAGTACACATGTTATGTAAAAATCGGGAGAATTGGACCCCTCTATCGTAAAAAACATGCATGAAGTGACATTTTTCAAAAACGGTGGCATTGTGGGATGGCCAATACACCATTTGATCAAATGCATAATCTAGTACAATTTCAGATTCTGTGCAACAACATTGCAATTTGAAAACAGTTTTGGAGTAATGTGGACATGAAAAAAAGTTTCACCCAGGATGCTTTAATCCGCCCTAAATTAATCCTAAACAGACAAAAGTGTTAGCGTACATCTAATGTGTGGTACTTTCAAATTACCTTATCAATCTTGTCCCTTATTGTGGGCGTGCCAGCTATGCTGGAAGGACACTGAGCATTCAGCTGTCACACAGGATGTATGGAGGGATGTTGTTGGCCTTCATCAACTAAAAGGTCAACTGATGGGTAGTGTTGAAGTGACGGATGTATGGATGGATGTTGCTTAGGTCCCTCATCAACCTAACAGGTCAACCTAACCGGGTAGGTAAAACGGATAGGTAGTGTTTGAAGTGACTGGATGTATGGATTGATTGTTGCTATGTCTCATCAACCAAAAAAGGTCAACCTAAAAGGTCAACCTGATTGGTAGTGGTTGAAGTGACTGGATGTATGGATGGGTTGTTTGATATGTCCCTCATCAACCTAAAAGGTCAACCTAAAAGGTCAACCGGATAGGTAGTGTGCATTGAATTGGAGTATGATGGATGTGATATGTCCCTTTCCCATCAACCAAAAAGGCAAAATAAAAGGTGTAAACCTGAGAGTTAGTGGTTGAAGTGACTGGATGGATGGATGGATGTGATAGTCCCTCTAGGTCTTTGTCAACGAGCACTGCATTTGTAGCCACCACACAGCGAGCGAGCAAACGGGCGAGTTGTCGAGCGCCGAAGGCGGGGAGGCCGGAGCGGAGCGAGGCGTCGTTGCGCAAATTGGTATTTCCCCAGTACAAGCATAATGGCAAATCAAAGTATTGGCGGTTATCGTAAGCACCGCCCAATTTCAGATTTTCAGATACTTGCCAATATCGATGACGTCACCCGTCAAAATTACATATCGATTTTTGCACGGCCTATTTAGCATACGATTCAAGGCAAAATAGTTACTCGGACGAAAGTCTTGACGGTCTCGCGAGTGTGCGAGTGAGTCCGTACGGATGTGAGTTGGCACTGGCAGATGGGTAGTTGTAGCCCAGCTCTGCAGAAATAAAAGTCCGTAAAAGTTATTCCCCTCCGGCCACAAACACACTGAATATGAGACTAGAATAGGGCATACGTCGTCATTTTATCAAATATTGTACTGGCAGTGACCAGTCAAAATTGCCACTCGCAGACATGACAAGTGACTTTGAAACATTATATTAAAATGATGTATCCTGACCCGCGTATCAACATATGCCAGGAAAGTGACGTGTGGCGAACATCCCAAAAGTCAAGCCAGAAATGGAAGTGTAGTTCACAAATTCACGCAGAGAATTTAGGTGACACGTACGCACCTCCTAGTTCTAGACAAGAAAAACTTACCTCGGAAACTAATTACCATGACAAATTGAAAGGCCACTCCAAAAGTTATGCACAATTAAGCTAATTCGGCCGAACCATGGCTGAACGATTCAATGGACAAAACTACGGGTACTACAATAAAACATCCATGACATGTTCATACAATGACTGAAATTCACATTTATAGTAACTGTGATCACATCCGTACACGTTAGCCAGTGAGCCGTAGCTTTCATACGCTAGAGTCATCAAAGTTAGCTCGAATAATTCCTAACAACGGGATCTTACCACCGGGCGTTTCCCCCCCCCCCCACAGCAGCAAGAGTGTCGCCATTTACATTCCCAGCTAGCGGTCCCGCTAGCGGTATCAAGGATCCTGGCTGTGCTGTAATATCGCTTTGTTTTGAATCCGTTACCAAAACCAATAATTGAATGGTTATGATCAGTCCAATAAAAAACTTGTATTCTGGGAACAATTTTAAGCGAACGATGACATCATCTATTGACCAATCAACGATCGCTATAGTTTCGGAAGAAATAGAAAAATATCCCGAAAATCATGAGTAACAAAGAAAGGGAATATTTGCGAAAAAGGCTTTGATTACGAATCAGCTTTGAGCGGTCCAGATAGGGGCGGACTCACAACAAAATTCAAAAATATCAACAGCCTGATAAAAAGGCTAATGTCCTCATCAACAAAAGGTCACTAAAAGGTAAACCTGATAAGTAGTGGTCTGTAGTGACTGGATGTATGGATGGATGTTGCTATGTCACTCCATCCACCAAAAAGGTCAACCTGAAAGGTAACCTGATAGGTAGTGGTTGATGTGAAGTGACTGGATGTATGGATGGATGTTGCTATGTCACTCCATCCACCAAAAAGGTCAACCTAAAAGTCAACCTGATAGGGAGTGGTTGAAGTGACTGGATGTATGGATGGATGTTGCTATGTCACCATCAACCAAAAGGGGTCAACCTAAACGGTAACCCTGATAGGTAGTGGTTGATGTGAAGTGACTGGATGTATGGATGGATGTTGATATGTCCCTCATCAACTAAAAAGGTCAACCTGATAGGTAGTGGTTGAAGGCGGCCCATGCAGTTAGTCGGCAGTCAACCCAAGTCTATTGTTCCACACTAAAATTGGTTGGACAGGTCATTTTACATGGGCTTTCACAAATACCATAGGCAAACAACCTTGCTATAGTCCACATTCCCTGCACACGTCGGAGTTCAAATATCGATGGAAATCAGGCTATGTTATAAGCATATGGGAATTCAATTCCGTGATGCCTGTAAATGTTAAGGTATACATTTTTGGTGGTCCGCTAATGGAAAAGAGGATAGAGAAAAAAGTACACAGATTATTTTGTAGCACACAATTAAATGATTTGGGATTGCTTTAAAATGTGGTGGGATTTCTATAACTCAGAGACCACGCTTTTTCAGAAAAACTTAAAATTTGTCTGTTTTAATTTGTTGTTTTTAACCCCCAAACACCCTTTCCCGGTAATATTAGACCAACTAGATATGTAGTTGACATTTAGCAACAAATACATGATTCTATAATGAATTCAGGTATTGGGACCTCAATCAGGACATTTTCCGAGCGTTTTCGACCAGTATGAGGTCACAGCGATTTGTATTGTCTTGTGTACAAGAAAAAATAACGCATGTTAGTGGGACCTCCTGATTGACTGCAGCATTGATATTCTATGAATACAGAGAATGCAAAAGCCCAGGATGCAGGGTTCTAGTTTGCGTAATATTGTTTCTGCAAAGATTTTTTCTTTTAGTATATTTTTCGCGAGGAGATCTCTGGGACAGGTATTATGTACAAAATACCAATTTGGTGCAATTTGGTCCAGTGAATAAATTGACTTTGCCCAGTCTATTTCCTTCCTTTGTTCTGTGTGAGCCAGTGCCTGTGATATAAAGCCCAGACCTAGACACCAATTTTCTTTTGTGAAATATGTACATATTTCATGGAAGCAAACTCTGTGTGTTTTTACATGTTATAACTGATGCTCTTTGGATGAGGAAACAACCTTATTTGTAATACATGCATCATGTACTGTGCAGTCTCAGAACTACTGTGCAACACCCTGCAAGCACAGCCACTATGGGTCATTATTGTTAAACAGTGGGTTCTTGTAGTAAAAAGATAACTAGGAATGGGAGTTCTTGTTGAATAGGTACAGTTGTGCACTTGAAATATTGTTGAAGTAGAAACCGCATCTATATTTTGACCTTTTGCAACAGGTGATCTGGCACATGTTTTGTCATACATTCAAGTTTGCTTACTACTTAGACTTGACGGTGACTAAATGAATAATAACTATATCTTACCCCCTGGGCACTATAACCTAAAATACATCGGCTGATTGACTCAATTACAGGAGTACAATTGGGATAACCCTCCGAGTAACACCAATTCTTCTCCACAAAATAATGCTTCTCTATCTCTCTTGTGCTAATCATACCACCATCTACAGTATTTTGATTTGCTCACTACATGATATACTTAAGTGACCAATCAAATAGTGCTAGAATGCTGATAGCTGGCAGGTCAGTGCCTAGGGGTTAACATTAAGAGGACCAAGAAATTAGAATTCGACTGGCTTCGAACCCAGGACTGCGGCTTACATGTCAAGCACACTTGAATAATTATTCTACTTCCTTTAGACATTGTATTATTTCTCCATCATGCTTGTTGCTAGAGAAAGGGGGGGTGTATGAAAATTGAATGTTACAAGTGTCATTTGACTCCACTAAGTTTCTCTATCAATTTTTTTTTTCACAGGTCAAGAAAAACACACCCAGGGTCTGTGGTCCACCTCAGTGATAACCTATAGACTCTACCAAGGGTGGAAAATATGCGGCATGTGTCTTGAAAATCGCACACCAATAGCGTTACTAATTGCGTGATTCTAAGAAAATCGATATATCAGCTACAAGTGCAAACATCAGAATTTTTTCACCCTACCTATACAAAAGTCTACATTTTCTAAAAGGAATTTCATGAGGAATTCAACTATGCCACTAAAAATTGGTAGGGTGGAAGTATAAGCAACTTTTATGGTTGAAAACTTTTTACTTTCAAGGAACACGAAAAAATGTTTCTTGGTAAGAGCCATTTCTCACCCCCCATTGCCCTTACACTTATTTTCCCTCCTCAGATTTGAAATCCTCATCAAATTTCCTTAAAATTTAATGTATAACGGTGTGGGGTTATGGACCTTTTCACAAATAAGATACATAAGCAACATTTTACTAACTTTGTGTATTGAAATTGAGCGAAAAATAACAATAATAACCACCTGGAGAAAGTCATTGAATTTCCATTTTCTCCCCCTTCAATACCTCCAGGTCGGAACTAGAATAAGGTATGATTTTGGGAACCGGTACCCCCTTTCCGACAAATGAAACCAGGCGATACCATTATTTAAAGTGCAAGAACGAGGGGAGGCCGAGTTCTTCCACGCAGAAATTGTCATAACGAGAGTACCAGTTCCCAAAAAATCATTACCTTTATTCTTAAACAGCGTTAAAAACATTATTTTAAGATCATCGTTAACCCAATTTCGCGATATTTTTACGGCTTAAATACACAAGACAGGACTGCCACCATCCAGCAACAACAATCGAACACCCGTTGAACGCAAACATCATACGCATCGAGACGCAACATTGGCAGCTGTGCGCAAACATAGCAAAACGCAGTAAGACGCGGTTCCTTCACCTAAAAAATAAACGTCACACCAGCAGCGTACTACCTGGTTTCCAATGGTCGAATTGAATCTGGCATCAGCCAATGAAATTGCTTACATTTTTTCACACTGTTTAAGAAGATAATTTACGGAAAATGGTACTCTTTTCAATAGCTTTTTAAAAATACAACTGAAAAAACAGCCTAGTAAGTGTATAACTGGACCAATACTTGTCCTGAAGTGGATGTTTCATAAAATGTCATTACATGGCCAATTGAAGCCATGTCTAGGTAGTCTCCATTCCCAAAGCTGTAATTTCCAAAAGCATGGCAGGACAGCCTTAGGAATAACTGCCCTTTGTTTACTAGTTTGACTTTGGCAAGACCACTGGCGCAGTATTGTTGGGATTTTATGATCATGAACATTATGCGTCAACTCGTTACTTAAGAACTGTAATTAAAATGTTGGTCAATTTACTTTAATATTCAGTGGCCCCTAATTCATATTACCTAATTTAATGCTGAATGCATGGAACATAAATCCAATTAGTTGTGCGAGAATTGAACAGATAATTACAATGAAAAATGTTAACTTTCATAGAGTTTGTGTGTACCGCTTCCCCCGCCGCCGCTTCCCCGCCCCACTCACCCTGCCCATCATGAATTCCTTTAGTCACAGTGTCATCATTAAAAATGCGAGAGTATTCCCCATACAGGGCTGAGGAGTGCACTTATTAGCTTTAAAATGAGACCAAAAAAGCATAGCAATACCTTCATGATTGGCAGAAGATAGAAATATCGTCAATTCATTCAAGTCGAATTGGGAAAAACGTAACAGCACACTTTTTTGGGTGGGGAGTTCAAGACACATGGCCCAAACCAGGTCTTGTTATTTTACTTAGAGAAGTAATTGGATGTTTTACAGAGCAAAAAAAAAAAAATCATAACATTTCTAAAGGTGGGGTGTTACGATTTATGTGTATAGTGTTTTGTCCCACTGATATGAGAGCGTGGCACCTGCATACACTGCAATTCAAGTATCGGGAAACGAACTTGCAGTTTTGATAATAGAAGCGATAATGCCAATTGCAAGGCCTATTCACTGCTAATATGATGGTTAACCATTTTGTTAAAATTTTATATTGCAAAAAGAAGGGGTTTTGGAAGCTGAAATTGCAGGACGATAATGCCCCAAAAAAATATGGCCTTTAATTGATATCAAAATTTATTAATAATTCCGGGAATCGGGTGTCCAGAAGCGATCGAACAAGCACCTTTATTATACTGTTAGCTGATGTGAATGCTGTCAATGCCACCAGTTCACTGCACACTGGGCCGACTGCAGTGGCATTCTTGGCAGATTGTGAAAAACATTGTCAGCAATCACATCCCAGGGAGACAGTTTAAAGATACTGATCGGACAGGGTGGCAGATAAACACCCTTAGCTGTATATACATAGTATGGGCAAAAAAATACCTGTAGGAATTTAGTTCATAATAAATAGGGAAGTGTGGTCCAGTGGATAGAATGGACCCGACTCATGATCTGAAGGTTTGCCGGTTCGAGTCCCGCTGCAGCCAAGTGTGTGCACTTGGGCAAGGCACTTTTACCTTCTCTTGCCTCTCGTACCCAGGAGTGAATGAAGTGGGGGCTGTTGAGGAATGGTTATAATCTAAGTGCTGATAGCACTGCGCTACGGTCATGCCCTAGTTGAAGTGAAATGATTCGATTCTAGTGACAGCGTAATGATAAGTGTAAGAAACCATGATACTATGGGTGAATGGCATGGCCGTAAATGACGGTATTATTATTAAGATTGGGAAGTTATGTACATTTCAAAAACATCCAAATTGTTTTAAAATAAGCAAAAGTGATTTAGTATGAAGGTATTTCATTGTGTTGAAAGTTTGGTCCAGAGTAGATATGCGGACGACGTGTTATCGCGATTGGGGGTTTGGAGCCCAACTGCAATACATGTGGACAAGGACTTTATTTTGCTGCCTCATTAACTCAAGTGGTATTTGTTGTAGCTGTTATGATGAAGAACAATAAGATTCAAATTACTTGATGCAACTCAATAACTAATGAACAAATACATAGTCTACAGTCTACAAGATTTGTGTGGCTGTGCTGTGTGTTGGATATTGGTTGATGTCATGTTTACAGCACAGCAAGGTGTGCATGGAGTTACCCCATTATGGTGATAGAAATGGATATTTCATCATGTTATCATGAAGTATGAGAGAACTATAAGCAATAGTAATAACCAATATAACTATAAAATTTGCTTCAAGTTTTGTATGTCAAAAAGCACAGCAGTCAAAACAACTGCTCTTGTTACAGTTTTGCCATGGTTCAGGGTAAAAGGATGCAAATTTGTTTGTGATAGCGACAAAACCAAAAGCATGAAATATGACCAACATAGGTTAATGGGTAGAACATTATTTCAGCATCTACAGCCAATGTATGTTAGTTTTTGTTTAGATTACAATTGGCCCTGTGTAACCATAATTTTATGTCTAAGGAAAAAAGGCATTCTGACATATTTGGTTCAACATCTAACTGATTAAAAGGATCAGACATATGATCTAACAGTTACAAGCAAATGTTGTATTATGAATGGGAAATACGTTATTTGCCAGAAAAAGCTTAAAACTAGTAAGTTAAGTGTGCGCCTCAATCTTGCAAGGAGTGCCCTGATGTGCATATGAGTGAGCCTCACTTTGCAAATTGTGACCCTGCCGTGCATATGAGTGTGCCTCACTTTGCAAGTGAGTGCCCGGCTGTGCATATGAGTGGTGCTTCTCA